>CAVLGL010000083.1:42061743-42079243 GCA_963668995.1 Parnassius mnemosyne
CTCCAGCCCTGCGTGTGCTTTTATCCAAAACAAATTTAAAAATTTTCCTTTTTTGTTTATTTCCGAAATATTTTTTCTAATTTTTGCCGCTAGGGGATGGAGGGAAGCGCTCTGGACGACTGTCTGGAGAGCAGATCTTGAGTCGCTGTAGATATTGCAGCTTGGAGCCAGACTTTTTAGGGCATGATTTGTTGCCTCATATATGGCCAGCAACTCCGCCTGGTAGACAGTGCAGAAGTCTTCCAGTTTAAATTTTCGGCTACTAATCTCCGCTGCGTCATTCCAAATGGATAACGCAGCGCCGACTTTCCCCTCAATTTTACTACCATCGGTGTAGATTTTAAGACCTTTGTTGTTATGTTGGTCGACTTGTGCACTGTCCTCCAGGCATACAAACTGCAGCCCAACCTGTTTCGCGGGGTGAGGTATCTTCGCGTATTCAAGCTTCCGTTCCACATCCCGATCTCCTACTATCCGCTGCGAGTAACCTTTCTTTACTTCATAAAGTAAGGCTGCTTCCCTGACCCTGAGGTCTAAAGGAAGCAACCCAGCGAGTAGTAGGGCCGAGTGGAGGGATACGGTTTTGTACGATTTTATAATCTTTTGAACGAACCCGCGTTGTGCCGTGTCGAGCTGCTTTTTAACACTGTGTTTGTATGTGGCCGATGCCCATACACTGGCCGCGTACAGTATGATCGGCTCCGTTACCGCTACGTAGATGGTCCTAATGATCTCCGGGTTCAGGCCCCAACTAATCTTGGCGGCTCTTGTTAACTGACCGTATAGACGCTGTACCTTGCAACACACATTTTTTACATGTGTGTTGAAGGTCAACTTAGCGTCTATAGTAAGCCCCAAAATTTTCATTTCAGTGCACAACGCAATGCTCTCCCCGCCCATTTTCAGAAGTGGTGAGTCATACTTAATCTTTTTTGTTATTACCATTGCCTTGGTCTTGTTTGGTGCAAATTTGAGTTTATTTCTGACTCCCCACTTCTGAACATGCGCGAGAGCCGCGTTGGCCCGATCCTGCACTTCAAATGCCTTGTCCCCGGAGAAAATCAGAACCACGTCGTCCGCGAAAGCCTGGCAATATTCTCCTTTCCCACTCAGTTCCTGTAATAGGGGGTCGATCAACAAATTCCAAAATATAGGACCCCCTATCGAGCCCTGCACGCATCCCTTTGCAGTGGTTTTAATGTATTCTGCTCCCGCGTACCTAATGCTAACGGTTCTATCCTCGAAATAGCTGTCCACGAGACGACGTAGGTTGATCGGGCAGCCAGTTTCTGCCAATCGGCATCTGATTGCCGGCCACCATGCGTTATCGAAGGCTCCCTCTATGTCCAAAGATATTAATAACACTAGTTTTTTATCATTGAGTTTAGTTTTTAGTAACTGCATCATGTCATAGAGGGAGTCCTCGGTACTACGCTGCGGCATAAACCCGTACTGTCTCTGGCTGATTGTGGGTACTATGTGCCATTTTATTCGTTGGACTAGCATTTTTTCGAAGATTTTCCCGAGCACAGGCAGCAGTCCTATAGGTCTGTAGGATTTGGGATGCGTGTAGTTCTCTTTCCCAGGCTTTCGCAGCACCACTACGACCGCCTCTTTCCATATTTTAGGAAAGTGTGCCAGATTGAGACATTTATTGACTATTGCCAAAAACATTGCCGGGTACAGAGAAATAGCCCTTGAACAAATATCGGCCGTGAGGCCGTCCCTCCCTGGTGCCTTTTTGGGGTTAAAACTAGACACAGACCACATCAACTCCTCTATCGTAAAAGGTGGGTCACATGAATCATCATGTGACCCTTCATTTACCGCTTTCGCCGCTTCTCTCATTTGTCTGTGTCCAATGTTGTCACCCCTGGTGTCATCTTCTGGGTAAAAAGTATCTGCCAGCACCTTAGCTGATTCCTGATTCCCCATGGTTATGCCATTTATGATTAAGGGAATGTCCTCATGCCTCTTGGTTGTACGGCCTATGACTCTATAAACCCCGTCCCACATTGACTCTCGCTCTTGCTTGCTGCAGAACTCCTTCCAACTGGAAGTTTGGGCCCTCTTGACTTCCAGCTGGTACTCCTCTTTAGCGCTGAGGTACTGCTCCACAACCCATTCACGACGAACTGGTGCTGCACATGATATTCGACGTTTTAGCCTGGAGACTTTCTTCTTAAACTGTGTTAACTCGTCGGTCCACCAGGGCAATCCTATTCGCTTCCTGTTCTTCAATTTGGACATATGTTTGTCTGCTACATCAGTGATTGTTTTTGTTACCTCGGTTAGGTTAGGTTAGGTTAGGTTAGGTTAGGTTAGGTTAGGTTAGGTTAGGTTAGGTTAGGTTAGGTTAGGTTAGGTTAGGTTAGGTTAGGTTAGGTTAGGTTAGGTTAGGTTAGGTTAGGTTAGGTTAGGTTAGGTTAGGTTAGGTTAGGTTAGGTTAGGTTAGGTTAGGTTAGGTTAGGTTAGGTTAGGTTAGGTTAGGTTAGGTTAGGTTAGGTTAGGTTAGGTTAGGTTAGGTTAGGTTAGGTTAGGTTAGGTTAGGTTAGGTTAGGTTAGGTTAGGTTAGGTTAGGTTAGGTTAGGTTAGGTTAGGTTAGGTTAGGTTAGGTTAGGTTAGGTTAGGTTAGGTTAGGTTAGGTTAGGTTAGGTTAGGTTAGGTTAGGTTAGGTTAGGTTAGGTTAGGTTAGGTTAGGTTAGGTTAGGTTAGGTTAGGTTAGGTTAGGTTAGGTTAGGTTAGGTTAGGTTAGGTTAGGTTAGGTTAGGTTAGGTTAGGTTAGGTTAGGTTAGGTTAGGTTAGGTTAGGTTAGGTTAGGTTAGGTTAGGTTAGGTTAGGTTAGGTTAGGTTAGGTTAGGTTAGGTTAGGTTAGGTTAGGTTAGGTTAGGTTAGGTTAGGTTAGGTTAGGTTAGGTTAGGTTAGGTTAGGTTAGGTTAGGTTAGGTTAGGTTAGGTTAGGTTAGGTTAGGTTAGGTTAGGTTAGGTTAGGTTAGGTTAGGTTAGGTTAGGTTAGGTTAGGTTAGGTTAGGTTAGGTTAGGTTAGGTTAGGTTAGGTTAGGTTAGGTTAGGTTAGGTTAGGTTAGGTTAGGTTAGGTTAGGTTAGGTTAGGTTAGGTTAGGTTAGGTTAGGTTAGGTTAGGTTAGGTTAGGTTAGGTTAGGTTAGGTTAGGTTAGGTTAGGTTAGGTTAGGTTAGGTTAGGTTAGGTTAGGTTAGGTTAGGTTAGGTTAGGTTAGGTTAGGTTAGGTTAGGTTAGGTTAGGTTAGGTTAGGTTAGGTTAGGTTAGGTTAGGTTAGGTTAGGTTAGGTTAGGTTAGGTTAGGTTAGGTTAGGTTAGGTTAGGTTAGGTTAGGTTAGGTTAGGTTAGGTTAGGTTAGGTTAGGTTAGGTTAGGTTAGGTTAGGTTAGGTTAGGTTAGGTTAGGTTAGGTTAGGTTAGGTTAGGTTAGGTTAGGTTAGGTTAGGTTAGGTTAGGTTAGGTTAGGTTAGGTTAGGTTAGGTTAGGTTAGGTTAGGTTAGGTTAGGTTAGGTTAGGTTAGGTTAGGTTAGGTTAGGTTAGGTTAGGTTAGGTTAGGTTAGGTTAGGTTAGGTTAGGTTAGGTTAGGTTAGGTTAGGTTAGGTTAGGTTAGGTTAGGTTAGGTTAGGTTAGGTTAGGTTAGGTTAGGTTAGGTTAGGTTAGGTTAGGTTAGGTTAGGTTAGGTTAGGTTAGGTTAGGTTAGGTTAGGTTAGGTTAGGTTAGGTTAGGTTAGGTTAGGTTAGGTTAGGTTAGGTTAGGTTAGGTTAGGTTAGGTTAGGTTAGGTTAGGTTAGGTTAGGTTAGGTTAGGTTAGGTTAGGTTAGGTTAGGTTAGGTTAGGTTAGGTTAGGTTAGGTTAGGTTAGGTTAGGTTAGGTTAGGTTAGGTTAGGTTAGGTTAGGTTAGGTTAGGTTAGGTTAGGTTAGGTTAGGTTAGGTTAGGTTAGGTTAGGTTAGGTTAGGTTAGGTTAGGTTAGGTTAGGTTAGGTTAGGTTAGGTTAGGTTAGGTTAGGTTAGGTTAGGTTAGGTTAGGTTAGGTTAGGTTAGGTTAGGTTAGGTTAGGTTAGGTTAGGTTAGGTTAGGTTAGGTTAGGTTAGGTTAGGTTAGGTTAGGTTAGGTTAGGTTAGGTTAGGTTAGGTTAGGTTAGGTTAGGTTAGGTTAGGTTAGGTTAGGTTAGGTTAGGTTAGGTTAGGTTAGGTTAGGTTAGGTTAGGTTAGGTTAGGTTAGGTTAGGTTAGGTTAGGTTAGGTTAGGTTAGGTTAGGTTAGGTTAGGTTAGGTTAGGTTAGGTTAGGTTAGGTTAGGTTAGGTTAGGTTAGGTTAGGTTAGGTTAGGTTAGGTTAGGTTAGGTTAGGTTAGGTTAGGTTAGGTTAGGTTAGGTTAGGTTAGGTTAGGTTAGGTTAGGTTAGGTTAGGTTAGGTTAGGTTAGGTTAGGTTAGGTTAGGTTAGGTTAGGTTAGGTTAGGTTAGGTTAGGTTAGGTTAGGTTAGGTTAGGTTAGGTTAGGTTAGGTTAGGTTAGGTTAGGTTAGGTTAGGTTAGGTTAGGTTAGGTTAGGTTAGGTTAGGTTAGGTTAGGTTAGGTTAGGTTAGGTTAGGTTAGGTTAGGTTAGGTTAGGTTAGGTTAGGTTAGGTTAGGTTAGGTTAGGTTAGGTTAGGTTAGGTTAGGTTAGGTTAGGTTAGGTTAGGTTAGGTTAGGTTAGGTTAGGTTAGGTTAGGTTAGGTTAGGTTAGGTTAGGTTAGGTTAGGTTAGGTTAGGTTAGGTTAGGTTAGGTTAGGTTAGGTTAGGTTAGGTTAGGTTAGGTTAGGTTAGGTTAGGTTAGGTTAGGTTAGGTTAGGTTAGGTTAGGTTAGGTTAGGTTAGGTTAGGTTAGGTTAGGTTAGGTTAGGTTAGGTTAGGTTAGGTTAGGTTAGGTTAGGTTAGGTTAGGTTAGGTTAGGTTAGGTTAGGTTAGGTTAGGTTAGGTTAGGTTAGGTTAGGTTAGGTTAGGTTAGGTTAGGTTAGGTTAGGTTAGGTTAGGTTAGGTTAGGTTAGGTTAGGTTAGGTTAGGTTAGGTTAGGTTAGGTTAGGTTAGGTTAGGTTAGGTTAGGTTAGGTTAGGTTAGGTTAGGTTAGGTTAGGTTAGGTTAGGTTAGGTTAGGTTAGGTTAGGTTAGGTTAGGTTAGGTTAGGTTAGGTTAGGTTAGGTTAGGTTAGGTTAGGTTAGGTTAGGTTAGGTTAGGTTAGGTTAGGTTAGGTTAGGTTAGGTTAGGTTAGGTTAGGTTAGGTTAGGTTAGGTTAGGTTAGGTTAGGTTAGGTTAGGTTAGGTTAGGTTAGGTTAGGTTAGGTTAGGTTAGGTTAGGTTAGGTTAGGTTAGGTTAGGTTAGGTTAGGTTAGGTTAGGTTAGGTTAGGTTAGGTTAGGTTAGGTTAGGTTAGGTTAGGTTAGGTTAGGTTAGGTTAGGTTAGGTTAGGTTAGGTTAGGTTAGGTTAGGTTAGGTTAGGTTAGGTTAGGTTAGGTTAGGTTAGGTTAGGTTAGGTTAGGTTAGGTTAGGTTAGGTTAGGTTAGGTTAGGTTAGGTTAGGTTAGGTTAGGTTAGGTTAGGTTAGGTTAGGTTAGGTTAGGTTAGGTTAGGTTAGGTTAGGTTAGGTTAGGTTAGGTTAGGTTAGGTTAGGTTAGGTTAGGTTAGGTTAGGTTAGGTTAGGTTAGGTTAGGTTAGGTTAGGTTAGGTTAGGTTAGGTTAGGTTAGGTTAGGTTAGGTTAGGTTAGGTTAGGTTAGGTTAGGTTAGGTTAGGTTAGGTTAGGTTAGGTTAGGTTAGGTTAGGTTAGGTTAGGTTAGGTTAGGTTAGGTTAGGTTAGGTTAGGTTAGGTTAGGTTAGGTTAGGTTAGGTTAGGTTAGGTTAGGTTAGGTTAGGTTAGGTTAGGTTAGGTTAGGTTAGGTTAGGTTAGGTTAGGTTAGGTTAGGTTAGGTTAGGTTAGGTTAGGTTAGGTTAGGTTAGGTTAGGTTAGGTTAGGTTAGGTTAGGTTAGGTTAGGTTAGGTTAGGTTAGGTTAGGTTAGGTTAGGTTAGGTTAGGTTAGGTTAGGTTAGGTTAGGTTAGGTTAGGTTAGGTTAGGTTAGGTTAGGTTAGGTTAGGTTAGGTTAGGTTAGGTTAGGTTAGGTTAGGTTAGGTTAGGTTAGGTTAGGTTAGGTTAGGTTAGGTTAGGTTAGGTTAGGTTAGGTTAGGTTAGGTTAGGTTAGGTTAGGTTAGGTTAGGTTAGGTTAGGTTAGGTTAGGTTAGGTTAGGTTAGGTTAGGTTAGGTTAGGTTAGGTTAGGTTAGGTTAGGTTAGGTTAGGTTAGGTTAGGTTAGGTTAGGTTAGGTTAGGTTAGGTTAGGTTAGGTTAGGTTAGGTTAGGTTAGGTTAGGTTAGGTTAGGTTAGGTTAGGTTAGGTTAGGTTAGGTTAGGTTAGGTTAGGTTAGGTTAGGTTAGGTTAGGTTAGGTTAGGTTAGGTTAGGTTAGGTTAGGTTAGGTTAGGTTAGGTTAGGTTAGGTTAGGTTAGGTTAGGTTAGGTTAGGTTAGGTTAGGTTAGGTTAGGTTAGGTTAGGTTAGGTTAGGTTAGGTTAGGTTAGGTTAGGTTAGGTTAGGTTAGGTTAGGTTAGGTTAGGTTAGGTTAGGTTAGGTTAGGTTAGGTTAGGTTAGGTTAGGTTAGGTTAGGTTAGGTTAGGTTAGGTTAGGTTAGGTTAGGTTAGGTTAGGTTAGGTTAGGTTAGGTTAGGTTAGGTTAGGTTAGGTTAGGTTAGGTTAGGTTAGGTTAGGTTAGGTTAGGTTAGGTTAGGTTAGGTTAGGTTAGGTTAGGTTAGGTTAGGTTAGGTTAGGTTAGGTTAGGTTAGGTTAGGTTAGGTTAGGTTAGGTTAGGTTAGGTTAGGTTAGGTTAGGTTAGGTTAGGTTAGGTTAGGTTAGGTTAGGTTAGGTTAGGTTAGGTTAGGTTAGGTTAGGTTAGGTTAGGTTAGGTTAGGTTAGGTTAGGTTAGGTTAGGTTAGGTTAGGTTAGGTTAGGTTAGGTTAGGTTAGGTTAGGTTAGGTTAGGTTAGGTTAGGTTAGGTTAGGTTAGGTTAGGTTAGGTTAGGTTAGGTTAGGTTAGGTTAGGTTAGGTTAGGTTAGGTTAGGTTAGGTTAGGTTAGGTTAGGTTAGGTTAGGTTAGGTTAGGTTAGGTTAGGTTAGGTTAGGTTAGGTTAGGTTAGGTTAGGTTAGGTTAGGTTAGGTTAGGTTAGGTTAGGTTAGGTTAGGTTAGGTTAGGTTAGGTTAGGTTAGGTTAGGTTAGGTTAGGTTAGGTTAGGTTAGGTTAGGTTAGGTTAGGTTAGGTTAGGTTAGGTTAGGTTAGGTTAGGTTAGGTTAGGTTAGGTTAGGTTAGGTTAGGTTAGGTTAGGTTAGGTTAGGTTAGGTTAGGTTAGGTTAGGTTAGGTTAGGTTAGGTTAGGTTAGGTTAGGTTAGGTTAGGTTAGGTTAGGTTAGGTTAGGTTAGGTTAGGTTAGGTTAGGTTAGGTTAGGTTAGGTTAGGTTAGGTTAGGTTAGGTTAGGTTAGGTTAGGTTAGGTTAGGTTAGGTTAGGTTAGGTTAGGTTAGGTTAGGTTAGGTTAGGTTAGGTTAGGTTAGGTTAGGTTAGGTTAGGTTAGGTTAGGTTAGGTTAGGTTAGGTTAGGTTAGGTTAGGTTAGGTTAGGTTAGGTTAGGTTAGGTTAGGTTAGGTTAGGTTAGGTTAGGTTAGGTTAGGTTAGGTTAGGTTAGGTTAGGTTAGGTTAGGTTAGGTTAGGTTAGGTTAGGTTAGGTTAGGTTAGGTTAGGTTAGGTTAGGTTAGGTTAGGTTAGGTTAGGTTAGGTTAGGTTAGGTTAGGTTAGGTTAGGTTAGGTTAGGTTAGGTTAGGTTAGGTTAGGTTAGGTTAGGTTAGGTTAGGTTAGGTTAGGTTAGGTTAGGTTAGGTTAGGTTAGGTTAGGTTAGGTTAGGTTAGGTTAGGTTAGGTTAGGTTAGGTTAGGTTAGGTTAGGTTAGGTTAGGTTAGGTTAGGTTAGGTTAGGTTAGGTTAGGTTAGGTTAGGTTAGGTTAGGTTAGGTTAGGTTAGGTTAGGTTAGGTTAGGTTAGGTTAGGTTAGGTTAGGTTAGGTTAGGTTAGGTTAGGTTAGGTTAGGTTAGGTTAGGTTAGGTTAGGTTAGGTTAGGTTAGGTTAGGTTAGGTTAGGTTAGGTTAGGTTAGGTTAGGTTAGGTTAGGTTAGGTTAGGTTAGGTTAGGTTAGGTTAGGTTAGGTTAGGTTAGGTTAGGTTAGGTTAGGTTAGGTTAGGTTAGGTTAGGTTAGGTTAGGTTAGGTTAGGTTAGGTTAGGTTAGGTTAGGTTAGGTTAGGTTAGGTTAGGTTAGGTATAGGTTAGGTTAGGTTAGGTTAGGTTAGGTTAGGTTAGGTTAGGTTAGGTTAGGTTAGGTTAGGTTAGGTTAGGTTAGGTTAGGTTAGGTTAGGTTAGGTTAGGTTAGGTTAGGTTAGGTTAGGTTAGGTTAGGTTAGGTTAGGTTAGGTTAGGTTAGGTTAGGTTAGGTTAGGTTAGGTTAGGTTAGGTTAGGTTAGGTTAGGTTAGGTTAGGTTAGGTTAGGTTAGGTTAGGTTAGGTTAGGTTAGGTTAGGTTAGGTTAGGTTAGGTTAGGTTAGGTTAGGTTAGGTTAGGTTAGGTTAGGTTAGGTTAGGTTAGGTTAGGTTAGGTTAGGTTAGGTTAGGTTAGGTTAGGTTAGGTTAGGTTAGGTTAGGTTAGGTTAGGTTAGGTTAGGTTAGGTTAGGTTAGGTTAGGTTAGGTTAGGTTAGGTTAGGTTAGGTTAGGTTAGGTTAGGTTAGGTTAGGTTAGGTTAGGTTAGGTTAGGTTAGGTTAGGTTAGGTTAGGTTAGGTTAGGTTAGGTTAGGTTAGGTTAGGTTAGGTTAGGTTAGGTTAGGTTAGGTTAGGTTAGGTTAGGTTAGGTTAGGTTAGGTTAGGTTAGGTTAGGTTAGGTTAGGTTAGGTTAGGTTAGGTTAGGTTAGGTTAGGTTAGGTTAGGTTAGGTTAGGTTAGGTTAGGTTAGGTTAGGTTAGGTTAGGTTAGGTTAGGTTAGGTTAGGTTAGGTTAGGTTAGGTTAGGTTAGGTTAGGTTAGGTTAGGTTAGGTTAGGTTAGGTTAGGTTAGGTTAGGTTAGGTTAGGTTAGGTTAGGTTAGGTTAGGTTAGGTTAGGTTAGGTTAGGTTAGGTTAGGTTAGGTTAGGTTAGGTTAGGTTAGGTTAGGTTAGGTTAGGTTAGGTTAGGTTAGGTTAGGTTAGGTTAGGTTAGGTTAGGTTAGGTTAGGTTAGGTTAGGTTAGGTTAGGTTAGGTTAGGTTAGGTTAGGTTAGGTTAGGTTAGGTTAGGTTAGGTTAGGTTAGGTTAGGTTAGGTTAGGTTAGGTTAGGTTAGGTTAGGTTAGGTTAGGTTAGGTTAGGTTAGGTTAGGTTAGGTTAGGTTAGGTTAGGTTAGGTTAGGTTAGGTTAGGTTAGGTTAGGTTAGGTTAGGTTAGGTTAGGTTAGGTTAGGTTAGGTTAGGTTAGGTTAGGTTAGGTTAGGTTAGGTTAGGTTAGGTTAGGTTAGGTTAGGTTAGGTTAGGTTAGGTTAGGTTAGGTTAGGTTAGGTTAGGTTAGGTTAGGTTAGGTTAGGTTAGGTTAGGTTAGGTTAGGTTAGGTTAGGTTAGGTTAGGTTAGGTTAGGTTAGGTTAGGTTAGGTTAGGTTAGGTTAGGTTAGGTTAGGTTAGGTTAGGTTAGGTTAGGTTAGGTTAGGTTAGGTTAGGTTAGGTTAGGTTAGGTTAGGTTAGGTTAGGTTAGGTTAGGTTAGGTTAGGTTAGGTTAGGTTAGGTTAGGTTAGGTTAGGTTAGGTTAGGTTAGGTTAGGTTAGGTTAGGTTAGGTTAGGTTAGGTTAGGTTAGGTTAGGTTAGGTTAGGTTAGGTTAGGTTAGGTTAGGTTAGGTTAGGTTAGGTTAGGTTAGGTTAGGTTAGGTTAGGTTAGGTTAGGTTAGGTTAGGTTAGGTTAGGTTAGGTTAGGTTAGGTTAGGTTAGGTTAGGTTAGGTTAGGTTAGGTTAGGTTAGGTTAGGTTAGGTTAGGTTAGGTTAGGTTAGGTTAGGTTAGGTTAGGTTAGGTTAGGTTAGGTTAGGTTAGGTTAGGTTAGGTTAGGTTAGGTTAGGTTAGGTTAGGTTAGGTTAGGTTAGGTTAGGTTAGGTTAGGTTAGGTTAGGTTAGGTTAGGTTAGGTTAGGTTAGGTTAGGTTAGGTTAGGTTAGGTTAGGTTAGGTTAGGTTAGGTTAGGTTAGGTTAGGTTAGGTTAGGTTAGGTTAGGTTAGGTTAGGTTAGGTTAGGTTAGGTTAGGTTAGGTTAGGTTAGGTTAGGTTAGGTTAGGTTAGGTTAGGTTAGGTTAGGTTAGGTTAGGTTAGGTTAGGTTAGGTTAGGTTAGGTTAGGTTAGGTTAGGTTAGGTTAGGTTAGGTTAGGTTAGGTTAGGTTAGGTTAGGTTAGGTTAGGTTAGGTTAGGTTAGGTTAGGTTAGGTTAGGTTAGGTTAGGTTAGGTTAGGTTAGGTTAGGTTAGGTTAGGTTAGGTTAGGTTAGGTTAGGTTAGGTTAGGTTAGGTTAGGTTAGGTTAGGTTAGGTTAGGTTAGGTTAGGTTAGGTTAGGTTAGGTTAGGTTAGGTTAGGTTAGGTTAGGTTAGGTTAGGTTAGGTTAGGTTAGGTTAGGTTAGGTTAGGTTAGGTTAGGTTAGGTTAGGTTAGGTTAGGTTAGGTTAGGTTAGGTTAGGTTAGGTTAGGTTAGGTTAGGTTAGGTTAGGTTAGGTTAGGTTAGGTTAGGTTAGGTTAGGTTAGGTTAGGTTAGGTTAGGTTAGGTTAGGTTAGGTTAGGTTAGGTTAGGTTAGGTTAGGTTAGGTTAGGTTAGGTTAGGTTAGGTTAGGTTAGGTTAGGTTAGGTTAGGTTAGGTTAGGTTAGGTTAGGTTAGGTTAGGTTAGGTTAGGTTAGGTTAGGTTAGGTTAGGTTAGGTTAGGTTAGGTTAGGTTAGGTTAGGTTAGGTTAGGTTAGGTTAGGTTAGGTTAGGTTAGGTTAGGTTAGGTTAGGTTAGGTTAGGTTAGGTTAGGTTAGGTTAGGTTAGGTTAGGTTAGGTTAGGTTAGGTTAGGTTAGGTTAGGTTAGGTTAGGTTAGGTTAGGTTAGGTTAGGTTAGGTTAGGTTAGGTTAGGTTAGGTTAGGTTAGGTTAGGTTAGGTTAGGTTAGGTTAGGTTAGGTTAGGTTAGGTTAGGTTAGGTTAGGTTAGGTTAGGTTAGGTTAGGTTAGGTTAGGTTAGGTTAGGTTAGGTTAGGTTAGGTTAGGTTAGGTTAGGTTAGGTTAGGTTAGGTTAGGTTAGGTTAGGTTAGGTTAGGTTAGGTTAGGTTAGGTTAGGTTAGGTTAGGTTAGGTTAGGTTAGGTTAGGTTAGGTTAGGTTAGGTTAGGTTAGGTTAGGTTAGGTTAGGTTAGGTTAGGTTAGGTTAGGTTAGGTTAGGTTAGGTTAGGTTAGGTTAGGTTAGGTTAGGTTAGGTTAGGTTAGGTTAGGTTAGGTTAGGTTAGGTTAGGTTAGGTTAGGTTAGGTTAGGTTAGGTTAGGTTAGGTTAGGTTAGGTTAGGTTAGGTTAGGTTAGGTTAGGTTAGGTTAGGTTAGGTTAGGTTAGGTTAGGTTAGGTTAGGTTAGGTTAGGTTAGGTTAGGTTAGGTTAGGTTAGGTTAGGTTAGGTTAGGTTAGGTTAGGTTAGGTTAGGTTAGGTTAGGTTAGGTTAGGTTAGGTTAGGTTAGGTTAGGTTAGGTTAGGTTAGGTTAGGTTAGGTTAGGTTAGGTTAGGTTAGGTTAGGTTAGGTTAGGTTAGGTTAGGTTAGGTTAGGTTAGGTTAGGTTAGGTTAGGTTAGGTTAGGTTAGGTTAGGTTAGGTTAGGTTAGGTTAGGTTAGGTTAGGTTAGGTTAGGTTAGGTTAGGTTAGGTTAGGTTAGGTTAGGTTAGGTTAGGTTAGGTTAGGTTAGGTTAGGTTAGGTTAGGTTAGGTTAGGTTAGGTTAGGTTAGGTTAGGTTAGGTTAGGTTAGGTTAGGTTAGGTTAGGTTAGGTTAGGTTAGGTTAGGTTAGGTTAGGTTAGGTTAGGTTAGGTTAGGTTAGGTTAGGTTAGGTTAGGTTAGGTTAGGTTAGGTTAGGTTAGGTTAGGTTAGGTTAGGTTAGGTTAGGTTAGGTTAGGTTAGGTTAGGTTAGGTTAGGTTAGGTTAGGTTAGGTTAGGTTAGGTTAGGTTAGGTTAGGTTAGGTTAGGTTAGGTTAGGTTAGGTTAGGTTAGGTTAGGTTAGGTTAGGTTAGGTTAGGTTAGGTTAGGTTAGGTTAGGTTAGGTTAGGTTAGGTTAGGTTAGGTTAGGTTAGGTTAGGTTAGGTTAGGTTAGGTTAGGTTAGGTTAGGTTAGGTTAGGTTAGGTTAGGTTAGGTTAGGTTAGGTTAGGTTAGGTTAGGTTAGGTTAGGTTAGGTTAGGTTAGGTTAGGTTAGGTTAGGTTAGGTTAGGTTAGGTTAGGTTAGGTTAGGTTAGGTTAGGTTAGGTTAGGTTAGGTTAGGTTAGGTTAGGTTAGGTTAGGTTAGGTTAGGTTAGGTTAGGTTAGGTTAGGTTAGGTTAGGTTAGGTTAGGTTAGGTTAGGTTAGGTTAGGTTAGGTTAGGTTAGGTTAGGTTAGGTTAGGTTAGGTTAGGTTAGGTTAGGTTAGGTTAGGTTAGGTTAGGTTAGGTTAGGTTAGGTTAGGTTAGGTTAGGTTAGGTTAGGTTAGGTTAGGTTAGGTTAGGTTAGGTTAGGTTAGGTTAGGTTAGGTTAGGTTAGGTTAGGTTAGGTTAGGTTAGGTTAGGTTAGGTTAGGTTAGGTTAGGTTAGGTTAGGTTAGGTTAGGTTAGGTTAGGTTAGGTTAGGTTAGGTTAGGTTAGGTTAGGTTAGGTTAGGTTAGGTTAGGTTAGGTTAGGTTAGGTTAGGTTAGGTTAGGTTAGGTTAGGTTAGGTTAGGTTAGGTTAGGTTAGGTTAGGTTAGGTTAGGTTAGGTTAGGTTAGGTTAGGTTAGGTTAGGTTAGGTTAGGTTAGGTTAGGTTAGGTTAGGTTAGGTTAGGTTAGGTTAGGTTAGGTTAGGTTAGGTTAGGTTAGGTTAGGTTAGGTTAGGTTAGGTTAGGTTAGGTTAGGTTAGGTTAGGTTAGGTTAGGTTAGGTTAGGTTAGGTTAGGTTAGGTTAGGTTAGGTTAGGTTAGGTTAGGTTAGGTTAGGTTAGGTTAGGTTAGGTTAGGTTAGGTTAGGTTAGGTTAGGTTAGGTTAGGTTAGGTTAGGTTAGGTTAGGTTAGGTTAGGTTAGGTTAGGTTAGGTTAGGTTAGGTTAGGTTAGGTTAGGTTAGGTTAGGTTAGGTTAGGTTAGGTTAGGTTAGGTTAGGTTAGGTTAGGTTAGGTTAGGTTAGGTTAGGTTAGGTTAGGTTAGGTTAGGTTAGGTTAGGTTAGGTTAGGTTAGGTTAGGTTAGGTTAGGTTAGGTTAGGTTAGGTTAGGTTAGGTTAGGTTAGGTTAGGTTAGGTTAGGTTAGGTTAGGTTAGGTTAGGTTAGGTTAGGTTAGGTTAGGTTAGGTTAGGTTAGGTTAGGTTAGGTTAGGTTAGGTTAGGTTAGGTTAGGTTAGGTTAGGTTAGGTTAGGTTAGGTTAGGTTAGGTTAGGTTAGGTTAGGTTAGGTTAGGTTAGGTTAGGTTAGGTTAGGTTAGGTTAGGTTAGGTTAGGTTAGGTTAGGTTAGGTTAGGTTAGGTTAGGTTAGGTTAGGTTAGGTTAGGTTAGGTTAGGTTAGGTTAGGTTAGGTTAGGTTAGGTTAGGTTAGGTTAGGTTAGGTTAGGTTAGGTTAGGTTAGGTTAGGTTAGGTTAGGTTAGGTTAGGTTAGGTTAGGTTAGGTTAGGTTAGGTTAGGTTAGGTTAGGTTAGGTTAGGTTAGGTTAGGTTAGGTTAGGTTAGGTTAGGTTAGGTTAGGTTAGGTTAGGTTAGGTTAGGTTAGGTTAGGTTAGGTTAGGTTAGGTTAGGTTAGGTTAGGTTAGGTTAGGTTAGGTTAGGTTAGGTTAGGTTAGGTTAGGTTAGGTTAGGTTAGGTTAGGTTAGGTTAGGTTAGGTTAGGTTAGGTTAGGTTAGGTTAGGTTAGGTTAGGTTAGGTTAGGTTAGGTTAGGTTAGGTTAGGTTAGGTTAGGTTAGGTTAGGTTAGGTTAGGTTAGGTTAGGTTAGGTTAGGTTAGGTTAGGTTAGGTTAGGTTAGGTTAGGTTAGGTTAGGTTAGGTTAGGTTAGGTTAGGTTAGGTTAGGTTAGGTTAGGTTAGGTTAGGTTAGGTTAGGTTAGGTTAGGTTAGGTTAGGTTAGGTTAGGTTAGGTTAGGTTAGGTTAGGTTAGGTTAGGTTAGGTTAGGTTAGGTTAGGTTAGGTTAGGTTAGGTTAGGTTAGGTTAGGTTAGGTTAGGTTAGGTTAGGTTAGGTTAGGTTAGGTTAGGTTAGGTTAGGTTAGGTTAGGTTAGGTTAGGTTAGGTTAGGTTAGGTTAGGTTAGGTTAGGTTAGGTTAGGTTAGGTTAGGTTAGGTTAGGTTAGGTTAGGTTAGGTTAGGTTAGGTTAGGTTAGGTTAGGTTAGGTTAGGTTAGGTTAGGTTAGGTTAGGTTAGGTTAGGTTAGGTTAGGTTAGGTTAGGTTAGGTTAGGTTAGGTTAGGTTAGGTTAGGTTAGGTTAGGTTAGGTTAGGTTAGGTTAGGTTAGGTTAGGTTAGGTTAGGTTAGGTTAGGTTAGGTTAGGTTAGGTTAGGTTAGGTTAGGTTAGGTTAGGTTAGGTTAGGTTAGGTTAGGTTAGGTTAGGTTAGGTTAGGTTAGGTTAGGTTAGGTTAGGTTAGGTTAGGTTAGGTTAGGTTAGGTTAGGTTAGGTTAGGTTAGGTTAGGTTAGGTTAGGTTAGGTTAGGTTAGGTTAGGTTAGGTTAGGTTAGGTTAGGTTAGGTTAGGTTAGGTTAGGTTAGGTTAGGTTAGGTTAGGTTAGGTTAGGTTAGGTTAGGTTAGGTTAGGTTAGGTTAGGTTAGGTTAGGTTAGGTTAGGTTAGGTTAGGTTAGGTTAGGTTAGGTTAGGTTAGGTTAGGTTAGGTTAGGTTAGGTTAGGTTAGGTTAGGTTAGGTTAGGTTAGGTTAGGTTAGGTTAGGTTAGGTTAGGTTAGGTTAGGTTAGGTTAGGTTAGGTTAGGTTAGGTTAGGTTAGGTTAGGTTAGGTTAGGTTAGGTTAGGTTAGGTTAGGTTAGGTTAGGTTAGGTTAGGTTAGGTTAGGTTAGGTTAGGTTAGGTTAGGTTAGGTTAGGTTAGGTTAGGTTAGGTTAGGTTAGGTTAGGTTAGGTTAGGTTAGGTTAGGTTAGGTTAGGTTAGGTTAGGTTAGGTTAGGTTAGGTTAGGTTAGGTTAGGTTAGGTTAGGTTAGGTTAGGTTAGGTTAGGTTAGGTTAGGTTAGGTTAGGTTAGGTTAGGTTAGGTTAGGTTAGGTTAGGTTAGGTTAGGTTAGGTTAGGTTAGGTTAGGTTAGGTTAGGTTAGGTTAGGTTAGGTTAGGTTAGGTTAGGTTAGGTTAGGTTAGGTTAGGTTAGGTTAGGTTAGGTTAGGTTAGGTTAGGTTAGGTTAGGTTAGGTTAGGTTAGGTTAGGTTAGGTTAGGTTAGGTTAGGTTAGGTTAGGTTAGGTTAGGTTAGGTTAGGTTAGGTTAGGTTAGGTTAGGTTAGGTTAGGTTAGGTTAGGTTAGGTTAGGTTAGGTTAGGTTAGGTTAGGTTAGGTTAGGTTAGGTTAGGTTAGGTTAGGTTAGGTTAGGTTAGGTTAGGTTAGGTTAGGTTAGGTTAGGTTAGGTTAGGTTAGGTTAGGTTAGGTTAGGTTAGGTTAGGTTAGGTTAGGTTAGGTTAGGTTAGGTTAGGTTAGGTTAGGTTAGGTTAGGTTAGGTTAGGTTAGGTTAGGTTAGGTTAGGTTAGGTTAGGTTAGGTTAGGTTAGGTTAGGTTAGGTTAGGTTAGGTTAGGTTAGGTTAGGTTAGGTTAGGTTAGGTTAGGTTAGGTTAGGTTAGGTTAGGTTAGGTTAGGTTAGGTTAGGTTAGGTTAGGTTAGGTTAGGTTAGGTTAGGTTAGGTTAGGTTAGGTTAGGTTAGGTTAGGTTAGGTTAGGTTAGGTTAGGTTAGGTTAGGTTAGGTTAGGTTAGGTTAGGTTAGGTTAGGTTAGGTTAGGTTAGGTTAGGTTAGGTTAGGTTAGGTTAGGTTAGGTTAGGTTAGGTTAGGTTAGGTTAGGTTAGGTTAGGTTAGGTTAGGTTAGGTTAGGTTAGGTTAGGTTAGGTTAGGTTAGGTTAGGTTAGGTTAGGTTAGGTTAGGTTAGGTTAGGTTAGGTTAGGTTAGGTTAGGTTAGGTTAGGTTAGGTTAGGTTAGGTTAGGTTAGGTTAGGTTAGGTTAGGTTAGGTTAGGTTAGGTTAGGTTAGGTTAGGTTAGGTTAGGTTAGGTTAGGTTAGGTTAGGTTAGGTTAGGTTAGGTTAGGTTAGGTTAGGTTAGGTTAGGTTAGGTTAGGTTAGGTTAGGTTAGGTTAGGTTAGGTTAGGTTAGGTTAGGTTAGGTTAGGTTAGGTTAGGTTAGGTTAGGTTAGGTTAGGTTAGGTTAGGTTAGGTTAGGTTAGGTTAGGTTAGGTTAGGTTAGGTTAGGTTAGGTTAGGTTAGGTTAGGTTAGGTTAGGTTAGGTTAGGTTAGGTTAGGTTAGGTTAGGTTAGGTTAGGTTAGGTTAGGTTAGGTTAGGTTAGGTTAGGTTAGGTTAGGTTAGGTTAGGTTAGGTTAGGTTAGGTTAGGTTAGGTTAGGTTAGGTTAGGTTAGGTTAGGTTAGGTTAGGTTAGGTTAGGTTAGGTTAGGTTAGGTTAGGTTAGGTTAGGTTAGGTTAGGTTAGGTTAGGTTAGGTTAGGTTAGGTTAGGTTAGGTTAGGTTAGGTTAGGTTAGGTTAGGTTAGGTTAGGTTAGGTTAGGTTAGGTTAGGTTAGGTTAGGTTAGGTTAGGTTAGGTTAGGTTAGGTTAGGTTAGGTTAGGTTAGGTTAGGTTAGGTTAGGTTAGGTTAGGTTAGGTTAGGTTAGGTTAGGTTAGGTTAGGTTAGGTTAGGTTAGGTTAGGTTAGGTTAGGTTAGGTTAGGTTAGGTTAGGTTAGGTTAGGTTAGGTTAGGTTAGGTTAGGTTAGGTTAGGTTAGGTTAGGTTAGGTTAGGTTAGGTTAGGTTAGGTTAGGTTAGGTTAGGTTAGGTTAGGTTAGGTTAGGTTAGGTTAGGTTAGGTTAGGTTAGGTTAGGTTAGGTTAGGTTAGGTTAGGTTAGGTTAGGTTAGGTTAGGTTAGGTTAGGTTAGGTTAGGTTAGGTTAGGTTAGGTTAGGTTAGGTTAGGTTAGGTTAGGTTAGGTTAGGTTAGGTTAGGTTAGGTTAGGTTAGGTTAGGTTAGGTTAGGTTAGGTTAGGTTAGGTTAGGTTAGGTTAGGTTAGGTTAGGTTAGGTTAGGTTAGGTTAGGTTAGGTTAGGTTAGGTTAGGTTAGGTTA
>CAVLGL010000084.1:0-52500 GCA_963668995.1 Parnassius mnemosyne
GAATAGAGAAAATCGATACTTACCTAAACCGAGGTATAGTGGTTAATCGATACAAATAATTAAATTCAACTACAACTTTGCTTATAACTTTCATAAAACTTCGTCTTTTTTGTTCAAATTTTTTCTAAATAATACAACTAATTGCTCCCCATATTACCCTATAGTTTTCTTATTAAATTTTCACTGTTATATTATAAATTTTCACATTTTTCATTATTTTATAGTCGCATATTCACAAATAAAACATAAAATCTTCTCTAACTTTGCATAAAATTTGTCTTTTCTGTTCATATTTTCTTTTTATATAGTGTAACTAATTGCTACCTGTAATTCCCTATAGTTTTTTCATACAATTTTCACAGTAAAATTACAAATTTTCATATAATTCGTTTTCTTAAAGTCGTATTTTCATTAAATTATTAATTTTTTTCAAATCTGCTTTTATTTCGCTCTTTTTGCTTCTGTAAGGTCCGTCTAGTGTAGAAACTGCCATCTGCACTCAAATCTGTAAAATAAAACACGCGGGAATAGAGAAAATCGATACTTACCTAAACCGAGGTATAGTGGTTAATCGATACAAATAATTAAATTCAACTACAACTTTGCTTATAACTTTCATAAAACTTCGTCTTTTTTGTTCAAATTTTTTCTAAATAATACAACTAATTGCTCCCCATATTACCCTATAGTTTTCTTATTAAATTTTCACTGTTATATTATAAATTTTCACATTTTTCATTATTTTATAGTCGCATATTCACAAATAAAACATAAAATCTTCTCTAACTTTGCATAAAATTTGTCTTTTCTGTTCATATTTTCTTTTTATATAGTGTAACTAATTGCTACCTGTAATTCCCTATAGTTTTTTCATACAATTTTCACAGTAAAATTACAAATTTTCATATAATTCGTTTTCTTAAAGTCGTATTTTCATTAAATTATTAATTTTTTTCAAATCTGCTTTTATTTCGCTCTTTTTGCTTCTGTAAGGTCCGTCTAGTGTAGAAACTGCCATCTGCACTCAAATCTGTAAAATAAAACACGCGGGAATAGAGAAAATCGATACTTACCTAAACCGAGGTATAGTGGTTAATCGATACAAATAATTAAATTCAACTACAACTTTGCTTATAACTTTCATAAAACTTCGTCTTTTTTGTTCAAATTTTTTCTAAATAATACAACTAATTGCTCCCCATATTACCCTATAGTTTTCTTATTAAATTTTCACTGTTATATTATAAATTTTCACATTTTTCATTATTTTATAGTCGCATATTCACAAATAAAACATAAAATCTTCTCTAACTTTGCATAAAATTTGTCTTTTCTGTTCATATTTTCTTTTTATATAGTGTAACTAATTGCTACCTGTAATTCCCTATAGTTTTTTCATACAATTTTCACAGTAAAATTACAAATTTTCATATAATTCGTTTTCTTAAAGTCGTATTTTCATTAAATTATTAATTTTTTTCAAATCTGCTTTTATTTCGCTCTTTTTGCTTCTGTAAGGTCCGTCTAGTGTAGAAACTGCCATCTGCACTCAAATCTGTAAAATAAAACACGCGGGAATAGAGAAAATCGATACTTACCTAAACCGAGGTATAGTGGTTAATCGATACAAATAATTAAATTCAACTACAACTTTGCTTATAACTTTCATAAAACTTCGTCTTTTTTGTTCAAATTTTTTCTAAATAATACAACTAATTGCTCCCCATATTACCCTATAGTTTTCTTATTAAATTTTCACTGTTATATTATAAATTTTCACATTTTTCATTATTTTATAGTCGCATATTCACAAATAAAACATAAAATCTTCTCTAACTTTGCATAAAATTTGTCTTTTCTGTTCATATTTTCTTTTTATATAGTGTAACTAATTGCTACCTGTAATTCCCTATAGTTTTTTCATACAATTTTCACAGTAAAATTACAAATTTTCATATAATTCGTTTTCTTAAAGTCGTATTTTCATTAAATTATTAATTTTTTTCAAATCTGCTTTTATTTCGCTCTTTTTGCTTCTGTAAGGTCCGTCTAGTGTAGAAACTGCCATCTGCACTCAAATCTGTAAAATAAAACACGCGGGAATAGAGAAAATCGATACTTACCTAAACCGAGGTATAGTGGTTAATCGATACAAATAATTAAATTCAACTACAACTTTGCTTATAACTTTCATAAAACTTCGTCTTTTTTGTTCAAATTTTTTCTAAATAATACAACTAATTGCTCCCCATATTACCCTATAGTTTTCTTATTAAATTTTCACTGTTATATTATAAATTTTCACATTTTTCATTATTTTATAGTCGCATATTCACAAATAAAACATAAAATCTTCTCTAACTTTGCATAAAATTTGTCTTTTCTGTTCATATTTTCTTTTTATATAGTGTAACTAATTGCTACCTGTAATTCCCTATAGTTTTTTCATACAATTTTCACAGTAAAATTACAAATTTTCATATAATTCGTTTTCTTAAAGTCGTATTTTCATTAAATTATTAATTTTTTTCAAATCTGCTTTTATTTCGCTCTTTTTGCTTCTGTAAGGTCCGTCTAGTGTAGAAACTGCCATCTGCACTCAAATCTGTAAAATAAAACACGCGGGAATAGAGAAAATCGATACTTACCTAAACCGAGGTATAGTGGTTAATCGATACAAATAATTAAATTCAACTACAACTTTGCTTATAACTTTCATAAAACTTCGTCTTTTTTGTTCAAATTTTTTCTAAATAATACAACTAATTGCTCCCCATATTACCCTATAGTTTTCTTATTAAATTTTCACTGTTATATTATAAATTTTCACATTTTTCATTATTTTATAGTCGCATATTCACAAATAAAACATAAAATCTTCTCTAACTTTGCATAAAATTTGTCTTTTCTGTTCATATTTTCTTTTTATATAGTGTAACTAATTGCTACCTGTAATTCCCTATAGTTTTTTCATACAATTTTCACAGTAAAATTACAAATTTTCATATAATTCGTTTTCTTAAAGTCGTATTTTCATTAAATTATTAATTTTTTTCAAATCTGCTTTTATTTCGCTCTTTTTGCTTCTGTAAGGTCCGTCTAGTGTAGAAACTGCCATCTGCACTCAAATCTGTAAAATAAAACACGCGGGAATAGAGAAAATCGATACTTACCTAAACCGAGGTATAGTGGTTAATCGATACAAATAATTAAATTCAACTACAACTTTGCTTATAACTTTCATAAAACTTCGTCTTTTTTGTTCAAATTTTTTCTAAATAATACAACTAATTGCTCCCCATATTACCCTATAGTTTTCTTATTAAATTTTCACTGTTATATTATAAATTTTCACATTTTTCATTATTTTATAGTCGCATATTCACAAATAAAACATAAAATCTTCTCTAACTTTGCATAAAATTTGTCTTTTCTGTTCATATTTTCTTTTTATATAGTGTAACTAATTGCTACCTGTAATTCCCTATAGTTTTTTCATACAATTTTCACAGTAAAATTACAAATTTTCATATAATTCGTTTTCTTAAAGTCGTATTTTCATTAAATTATTAATTTTTTTCAAATCTGCTTTTATTTCGCTCTTTTTGCTTCTGTAAGGTCCGTCTAGTGTAGAAACTGCCATCTGCACTCAAATCTGTAAAATAAAACACGCGGGAATAGAGAAAATCGATACTTACCTAAACCGAGGTATAGTGGTTAATCGATACAAATAATTAAATTCAACTACAACTTTGCTTATAACTTTCATAAAACTTCGTCTTTTTTGTTCAAATTTTTTCTAAATAATACAACTAATTGCTCCCCATATTACCCTATAGTTTTCTTATTAAATTTTCACTGTTATATTATAAATTTTCACATTTTTCATTATTTTATAGTCGCATATTCACAAATAAAACATAAAATCTTCTCTAACTTTGCATAAAATTTGTCTTTTCTGTTCATATTTTCTTTTTATATAGTGTAACTAATTGCTACCTGTAATTCCCTATAGTTTTTTCATACAATTTTCACAGTAAAATTACAAATTTTCATATAATTCGTTTTCTTAAAGTCGTATTTTCATTAAATTATTAATTTTTTTCAAATCTGCTTTTATTTCGCTCTTTTTGCTTCTGTAAGGTCCGTCTAGTGTAGAAACTGCCATCTGCACTCAAATCTGTAAAATAAAACACGCGGGAATAGAGAAAATCGATACTTACCTAAACCGAGGTATAGTGGTTAATCGATACAAATAATTAAATTCAACTACAACTTTGCTTATAACTTTCATAAAACTTCGTCTTTTTTGTTCAAATTTTTTCTAAATAATACAACTAATTGCTCCCCATATTACCCTATAGTTTTCTTATTAAATTTTCACTGTTATATTATAAATTTTCACATTTTTCATTATTTTATAGTCGCATATTCACAAATAAAACATAAAATCTTCTCTAACTTTGCATAAAATTTGTCTTTTCTGTTCATATTTTCTTTTTATATAGTGTAACTAATTGCTACCTGTAATTCCCTATAGTTTTTTCATACAATTTTCACAGTAAAATTACAAATTTTCATATAATTCGTTTTCTTAAAGTCGTATTTTCATTAAATTATTAATTTTTTTCAAATCTGCTTTTATTTCGCTCTTTTTGCTTCTGTAAGGTCCGTCTAGTGTAGAAACTGCCATCTGCACTCAAATCTGTAAAATAAAACACGCGGGAATAGAGAAAATCGATACTTACCTAAACCGAGGTATAGTGGTTAATCGATACAAATAATTAAATTCAACTACAACTTTGCTTATAACTTTCATAAAACTTCGTCTTTTTTGTTCAAATTTTTTCTAAATAATACAACTAATTGCTCCCCATATTACCCTATAGTTTTCTTATTAAATTTTCACTGTTATATTATAAATTTTCACATTTTTCATTATTTTATAGTCGCATATTCACAAATAAAACATAAAATCTTCTCTAACTTTGCATAAAATTTGTCTTTTCTGTTCATATTTTCTTTTTATATAGTGTAACTAATTGCTACCTGTAATTCCCTATAGTTTTTTCATACAATTTTCACAGTAAAATTACAAATTTTCATATAATTCGTTTTCTTAAAGTCGTATTTTCATTAAATTATTAATTTTTTTCAAATCTGCTTTTATTTCGCTCTTTTTGCTTCTGTAAGGTCCGTCTAGTGTAGAAACTGCCATCTGCACTCAAATCTGTAAAATAAAACACGCGGGAATAGAGAAAATCGATACTTACCTAAACCGAGGTATAGTGGTTAATCGATACAAATAATTAAATTCAACTACAACTTTGCTTATAACTTTCATAAAACTTCGTCTTTTTTGTTCAAATTTTTTCTAAATAATACAACTAATTGCTCCCCATATTACCCTATAGTTTTCTTATTAAATTTTCACTGTTATATTATAAATTTTCACATTTTTCATTATTTTATAGTCGCATATTCACAAATAAAACATAAAATCTTCTCTAACTTTGCATAAAATTTGTCTTTTCTGTTCATATTTTCTTTTTATATAGTGTAACTAATTGCTACCTGTAATTCCCTATAGTTTTTTCATACAATTTTCACAGTAAAATTACAAATTTTCATATAATTCGTTTTCTTAAAGTCGTATTTTCATTAAATTATTAATTTTTTTCAAATCTGCTTTTATTTCGCTCTTTTTGCTTCTGTAAGGTCCGTCTAGTGTAGAAACTGCCATCTGCACTCAAATCTGTAAAATAAAACACGCGGGAATAGAGAAAATCGATACTTACCTAAACCGAGGTATAGTGGTTAATCGATACAAATAATTAAATTCAACTACAACTTTGCTTATAACTTTCATAAAACTTCGTCTTTTTTGTTCAAATTTTTTCTAAATAATACAACTAATTGCTCCCCATATTACCCTATAGTTTTCTTATTAAATTTTCACTGTTATATTATAAATTTTCACATTTTTCATTATTTTATAGTCGCATATTCACAAATAAAACATAAAATCTTCTCTAACTTTGCATAAAATTTGTCTTTTCTGTTCATATTTTCTTTTTATATAGTGTAACTAATTGCTACCTGTAATTCCCTATAGTTTTTTCATACAATTTTCACAGTAAAATTACAAATTTTCATATAATTCGTTTTCTTAAAGTCGTATTTTCATTAAATTATTAATTTTTTTCAAATCTGCTTTTATTTCGCTCTTTTTGCTTCTGTAAGGTCCGTCTAGTGTAGAAACTGCCATCTGCACTCAAATCTGTAAAATAAAACACGCGGGAATAGAGAAAATCGCCCTCCCACCCTCCCTGTTTTCATTATTTAAGTAAACTTTCATACTTCTTATTATAAGTCATAATTATTTTCGTCTTTTTCATTTAGATTTTCTTTTTATATAGCGTAATTTATTGTCCCTTGTATTTTCACATAGTTTTCTTTATATATTTTCACATTTAAATAATTTATTTTCATATAATTCGATTTTCTAATAGTAGTAAATTCATAAAATTTTAAACTTATTTTTTAAGTCTTTGTTTATTCCGCCCACCCTCTCGGTTTTCATTACTTAAGTTGTTTTACATCACACAAATGTCAACTTTGAAAAATACTTGTTCTGAAGTCGATCTCAGCCAAGAATCCATTAAAGCGACTAACAGGGCTGAAGATCCCATCCATATAACCGACGACGAATACGAAGAGGCACGGTCTGACCACGGGTTAAATCTGAACGAAGAATACCTAGCAAAAATATTAGAAAACATAAATTTTATTCAGCAAAATTTAGACGGCAATAGAAGCGTTACGCGCCAGAATAAAGAAAACATCAAAAAATCGTTGGATGAAATTAATCGCAGTTCTCAACAATTGTTCGATCAAGTGAAAACCGTTTTACGGCATTCAATATCATCAGCCGAAAATAAAACTGTGACAATCATCAGGAACACTATTAAAGAAGAGCTCTTAAAGTTTACCCAAAAACCTCAACAACTATACACTCAGCCATTGCAACGTCCACTTCTATCACCTTCAACCACTACATCACCCATATCGTACGCTAACGCTGTTAAATCTTCCACGCCTGTAAATAAATCCATTCCCATAACAAAACCGGCAATCATTGTTAGTGCGAAGCAGCCAGTTTCTTCTCCACAAGATACTATTAGTGCTTGGCGGAAAAGTGTACACTTTAAGCACTATACCTTCAGTCCCGCTGACGTCAAGCAAGTATCTAACAATAAACTCAGAGTAGAGTTCGATAACGAAGAACAACGGGACAAGGTTATTGACGCCGCAAATCAGCCAGATAGCTTGGTTAACGCTGATATAGCCAAGAAACTGAGGCCTATGATAATATTAAAGGGCGTCTATATCGACACCCCAGTAGCTGAACTCAAAGAAATTATTATAAATCAAAACCCAAGAATAAAAAGTGAAATAAAAACTCCTGACGATATAACCTTCCGTTTTATAAAAAATAATAAAAATAAAAAACTATACAACCCTGTTTTTATGGTAACTCCTCAAATTTGGAGAACTGTTATAGAACTACAGAAATTAAATATTGATCATCAGAGAGTACATACTGAAGACCACCCAGCGTATCTTCATTGTTACAAGTGCCTTAAATTCGGTCACACGAAGAAACATTGCACAGAAAACAAAACAATTTGCTCCTACTGCCTGCTCATCATTTGACCACTCCTACAAAGATTGCCCAGTCAAAAAAGACGAAACTAAAGTCAACTGTTACAACTGCTCACTACATTGCAAGAAATATAATTTGAATTTAAATACTCAACATAGTGCCACGTCGCTACTTTGTCCCCGCTTACAAAAACAGATAGAAAGCTGCAAAAACAGAACTGACTATGGACATCAGAAATAGAAACAATACAATCTCTAAAAATCACCCCGCAATAAAATGTTTACAAATTAACCTTGACAGGGGCTATGCAGCAACACACGAAATGTTTACATATATTAACAATAATCAAATTGATGTAGTTTTTATCAGCGAACCATATGTAGGTAAAAATAGTTCTATGAATCCATGCCCTAATTACAATATTTATCAGTTCCCAACTGATCGTCATGTTAAAGCATGTATTCTTGTAAGACAGAAAATTGGATGTACCCTGGGTATGTCCGAATATTCTTCTCCAAATCTGTGCATTGTGCAAATTGTCATCCGCGGTAAAAAAGTATTTTTAATTAGTGCATACGTTGAACCTAGGAACGATGAAATAAACACAATCAATTCATTAGATTTCTTCCTCCAGAATAATCCAAACTCTATACACATTATTGGCGGAGATTTCAATGGATGGCACCCCCTATGGGGTTCAGTGCGAGCCAACCGCCGTGGTAACAACATCGTAAACCTGATCACAACCAATAATCTAAACATTTGTAACATCGGCACCGATCCTACTTTTGAAACAGTCTCTCATAACATCCATCGGGAATCAATTATAGACCTAACTCTCACCTGCAACTCACCGCCAAATCAAATATCAAACTGGAAAATTACAAAAGAATGTAGTCCAACATCTAGTCATAATGGCATTATTTTCGAATTACAAATGAATAAAAGTTCATTAACAAGAGCCAAAAAACTGTCCACCTTCAAGTACAACACACAAAATATAAAATGGGACGATATAAAAGAAGTATTTCAAAAACGAATTAGTGAAAACTTAGACCTAGATATCAATATTGAGCATCTTAACACTACAGAGCTTGAAAAATATGTCTCAAAATTAACGTCGGTTATTCAAAATGTTTGCAATAAACTGTTTCCACAAAAAGGCGAACACGCCCATAGAGCTCCGTGGTGGAATGAAAAACTAGAGAGTCTTAAACAAAAAGTTTTAAAAAACCACCACAAACTACAACAACTAAAGCGTAATAAAAAACCCATGACCGACGCACTATCAGAAAAAGAAAAGCTAAAAAATGAATATTCGCAAGAAATAAGAGCCGAATCAACAAAACACTTCAAAGAATTTTGTAATAAGCAAGGAAAGGAGGACGTTTGGAGCGTTACGAATAGATTATTAAAAACAACACCACTAACAAAGCCTCCTACTACTCTTAAAACTAAATCTGGTAACTACACCTCAACCACCCAAGAGACCGCTGAAACTTTCCTTAAAGAGTACTTTCCTGAAGATGAACCGGACACAAATCCACGGCACACAACGATAAGGAGACTATCTAAAAAAATACCTGCAACGCTACCAGAACCTCCATTCACAGTCGACGAAATAATAAATGCAGTATCCTCCATGAACCCCAAGAAATCTCCAGGTCTTGACCACCTCACAGCCGATATCTGTACAAATTTTATTAAATTATTCCCATCTGTGGTAACTAAGCTAATGAATAGATGCCTTCAACTCTCGTACTTCCCAAAAGCTTGGAAAGTTGCTTATATCAAAGTCATACCAAAGCCTAATAAAAGCGAACATACAACATCTTCATACAGACCAATAGGCCTAATAAATGTCTTCGGAAAGGTTCTAGAAAAACTTATTACGAAACGATTAAAACATCATCTTCATATAACGGGCACTATGAGTAACATGCAGTTTGGATTTAAAGAACAGACATCAACAACTAATGCTATCCAGAAAGCACTTGATGTGATTCAAGATGCTAAAGCTAAAAAACTACAAGTAATAGCTACATCTCTTGACATCCAATCCGCATTCGACAATGCATGGTGGCCAGCGATTTTCCACAAACTCAACACTGTACACTGTCCCTCTAACTTATTCAAACTGTTGCAAAATTATGTTAAGGATAGAACGGTCAGGCTTGATTTTGCTGACAGTTCATGTACCAAACCTATGTCTCGAGGATGCATTCAAGGTTCAGTTTGCGGTCCTGTACTATGGAATCTGGTTTTAGACGAGCTCTTAACGGCTGAACTACCTCAGGGATGCCACCTTCAAGCCTTTGCAGATGACATTCTCTTAATCACACAGTCGAAAGACATAACTACACTTGAAAATATAACCAATGAAGCGCTTACTAGAATAACCGATTGGGGAATTAGTGTTAAATTGAAATTTGGCCCACAAAAGACACAGATGATTTCATTTACAAACAAAGCTAGGAAATGTCAAATAATAATGAGTAATCAACAACTGCAATTTTGTCGTCAAATAAAGTATCTTGGAGTAATCGTTGATCAAAAATTAAATTTTATTAAACACGTAGATCACATTATAAATAGGTCGTACAAACTCTATCAGAAGCTTGCTAAATTTATTAAACCTACTTGGGGAATAAATTCAGAGAATGTCCGTTCTATTTATAATGCCGTAATAGAGCCGATAATGTGTTATGCTGCAAGTATCTGGCAACCAGCGCTAAAATACAAATATGTCCAAAAACGTCTTCTCTCTCTGCAACGCAATTTTGCAATAAAAATTATAAGAGGTTTCCGGACCCTTAACACTTCAACTGCTATCTCTCTAGCACAACTTCCACTCTTAAATATTAAAATTGAAAATTTTGCCGACATTGAAATAACTAAACACCGGAAAACATCTAAATACCTCCCAAATGACATTGAATTGGAAAAACTAGCTTCCCCAGCAGAACTCCCACATCCATCAAAAAGAAGACCAGTACAATTTTCTGAAATTACTTGCCAGGAAGATTTAAAAAAACTCACAATTAATACCACAACCAACATATTTACTGATGGCAGTAAAAATGAAGACGGAGTTGGAGCAGCACTAGTAGTTCATCACACTGAAGGCTTAAATATTATAAAAAAAAATATAAATTGCACAACACCTGCTCTGTTTTTCAGGCCGAGTTATTTGCCATTTTACAAGCAACTAACTGGATATTAGAAAACAAAATGCTTGACTTCACAATATTTTCTGACAGCAAATCCGGACTCTTAGAAATCAGTAATCCAGACACGACTCATCCAATAGTTGTTCAAATCCATCGAAACATTATGCAAGCTCAATCACAAAATAAAGTGATCAAATTTTTTTTGGACAAAAGCACATAATGGCATCCTTGGAAACGAAAATGCGGATAGAGCTGCGAAAGCAGCTACAAAATTGAATAAAGTGCCTGACTATGCGAAGTTCCCAATAAGTTATATTAAGAAAATACATCAGCACAACATCACTACAACAGCTGAAAATTATTATAATGATCCTGCAAATTGCACTTACCTTAAAACTTGGTTTCCCACTTACGAAAAACTTCAAACAGCTTTGGAAAAAATTAAACCCAACTTTTATAGTACACAAATATTTTCAAATCATGGTTTCCATAAAAGTTACCTGCATAGATTTAAAATAGTTCAAAATGAAAATTGTCCATGTGACGACATAACGCCCCAAACTATTATCCACTTAATAAAGGTATGTCCTAAATTTAGTTTAAGTAGAATAGACCATGAAATTAACTGCCAAAATCTCAGAATAGATCCATTTATATTAAGCGAAGTAGTTCAAAAAGAATCGTCAATAACAACATTCGAGAAACATATAAAAACCATCGTAAAATCATTAAAAAACTTTAACAGTTAAATATACCTACACAATCATATAATAAGAATAAAATAAAATAAAGAATAAAATACTAAAACAAACTACTTTAAAAAACAACTGAAATAAACAAAAGCAGTCTAAATAATGCAAATTGTATCCCAAAAGCATATTGCATTATTGAAGAATTATCCAAATTCTTTTTATAGAAAAAAAAAAAAAAAAAAAAAAAAAACCTAACCTAACCTAACCTAACCTAACCTAACCTAACCTAACCTAACCTAACCTAACCTAACCTAACCTAACCTAACCTAACCTAACCTAACCTAACCGATAACAACACAGAGCGTTTCGGGCTAAGCTTTTGCTCAACAGTGGGCCGAAACTATGTCAAAATCTCTCCTGGTCTCGCAAGCTTACTAAACGGCAGTACCTTCAAAACGAGCATGAAGCGCAAAACATACGATGCGCTAATTGAGATAGAAGTCGCCAACCAACGATGTCGAATAGTAAGGTCGAAAAACAAAACGATCTTGCTGTTCACATGGAGCGAACAGAAAACTCCATTCGCCCAGGCATGCTCACTGCTAACGAGACTCGGTGAGGTAGAGACAGTGGACATACCTCGCATCATAAGTGTGGACGCCATGGTGGTCTTGTATGAGAAAGGTGAAGTCGTGGACCACATTGGTTGCATAAAAGCCTCAAATAAACATGAAATAGTCGTGTATGAGGATAGGGGCGAAAACCTGAGCTTCCTCAAACATCACGACTCGACTATGGCAACTCAACACCAAACAGCAAATCCAGAAACACTTAGTGGCTCAGAACGTCTGCTGCGACAACAAACAGAATTAAAGAATACAACCTAAAAATGGCACTAAAAAGCAGAGACGCAGCTGTCGTAGAGGCCCTGACAACGGCGAATTGATATAGCTGAAGACGGAGCGGTCTCCACGACGACGGAATAATAATAATTAAAAAAAAAATGTATATGGTAAGTTAAATAAAGCATGTTAGGAATTAGAACTCAAAACATAAACAAAAAAAAAAAAAAAAAAAAAAAAAGTAAAAGAAAAAAAAAAAAAAAAGACGCATGATATATAAAAAAAAAAAATCTATATATATATAAAAAAAAAAAAACAAACAAAAGGAAAAAAAAAAAAAAATAAATAAAAAAAATAATAATAATAAAAAAAAAAAAAAAAACGTGAACTCACTGCTTAGGCTTAAGTAAATTTACTATACTAGTAGTGTAAGGAGTACGATGTAAAATAAAAAAGTTAATAAAGAAATATAAAGCGAAAAAAAGGTACGGACCTCGAGTCTGTAGTGTATACTTATTTATAATAAAAAAAAAAAAAAAAAAAAAAAAAAAACCTAACCTAACCTAACCTAACCTAACCTAACCTAACCTAACCTAACCTAACCTAACCTAACCTAACCTAACCTAACCTAACCTAACCAACAACTTAATAGAGGTTGGGTTAATCCATATTGACCTCCAGAGAGTAAGAGTGGAGGATCAGTCCCCTCTGGTACAGTGCTCGCGGTGCCTGGGGTACGGGCATACCAGGCGTTTATGTAGTGACACAACAGATGTTTGTAGTCACTGCGGGGGCCCACACCTTAAGGCAGAATGTGCAGACTGGCTTTCGGGCGAAATGCCCTCATGCAGTAACTGCCTTAAGGCAAAAATGGAAAGAAAAGATCACAATGCGTTCAGTCCAGACTGCCCGGTGAGAAGGAGATGGGAGACCTTGGCAAGGTCTACCGTAGCCTATTGCTAAGGTGGTCTCAAGGTCTGCCGGAGACTTCGACTCGGGCAGCCACCGGTATCACGCTATCCAGGCCAACTTGCAGAGGTGTGAGTTAGCCACTGCCGAATTGATCACCGAGGCGACATGGAGAAAAACATCTTTCGCGTTGGTCCAGGAACCTTACATCGGTCGCATTGGAGAAATGAAACACTACCCAGGGACACGAGTAATACAATGTCACAGAGAACCCAACACCGGAAGGGTCATCAAGGCTGCCATTGTATTATTCGACGACACCATTGACGTAACCCAGTGTCCCGACCTGACAACTGAAAATATCGCAGTCGCCAAGTTGAGGACAGGGACCTGGGAGATGGCAGTGGTGTCCGTCTATCTGGAGGGTGACAAGCCAATCGACCCATACCTGGACGAGATCAAAAAGGCAGTGGAAGCCCTAGGGACGGTAAGCGTGATACTCGGTGGAGACATGAACGCATGGAACACCTGGTGGGGTAGCCGCGAGACGGACACAAGAGGAACGGACCTGGCCGCCCGACTCGACGAATTGGAGCTTCATATACTCAATAGAGGATCGGACCCCACCTTTGATATTGTCAGAGGTGGAAGAAGATTCTCTAGTTGCGTGGACATTACTACCTGCTCGACGAGCCTATTAGGGAGGGTAGAAAACTGGAGGCTCTCTGAAGAAATAACTGTTTCGGACCACAGAGCAATCCTGTTCGACATAAACCTAGAAAAATCAATTGGAACAGATGTTAAAAGAACAACTAGAATATATAATACAAAAAAGGCAAACTGGAGCGAGTTTCATGAGAAACTCCTCCAGCTTTGGACCAGCAAATCACAAAACAAAATAGAAATAGACAATATAGGAACAAAAGAACAACTCGAATCAAAAATAGAAAAGATAACAAAAACATTAACAGAAGCATGCGACAAACATATACCCAAGCTGAAAAACAAAAAGCGAGCAGGATTGCCCTGGTGGACCGACGAATTAACACAGTTTAAGAAGAAAGTCTCCAGGCTAAAACGTCGAATATCATGTGCGGCACCAATTCGTCGGGAATGGGTTGTGGGGCAGTACCTGAATGCAAAAGAGGAGTACCAACAAGAAGTTAAAAAGGCCCAAACCTCTAGTTGGAAGGAGTTCTGCACCAAACAAGAGCGAGAGTCAATGTGGGACGGGGTTTATAGAGTCATAGGCCGTACAACCAAAAGGCATGAGGACATTCCCTTAACAGTGAATGGCATAACCATGGGCAATCAGGAATCAGCTAAGGTGCTGGCAGATACTTTTTACCCAGAAGATGACATCAGGGGTGACAACACTGGACACAGACAAATGAGAGAAGCGGCGAAAGCGGTAAATGAGGGGTCACATGATGAGTCATGTGACCCACCTTTTACGATAGAAGAATTGATGTGGTCTGTGTCTAGTTTTAACCCTAAAAAGGCACCAGGGAAGGACGGCCTCACGGCCGATATTTGTTCAAGGGCTATTTCTCTGTACCCAGCAATGTTTTTGACAATAGCCAATAAATGCCTTAAGCTGGCACACTTTCCTAAAATATGGAAAGAGGCGGTCGTAGTGGTGCTGCGAAAGCCTGGGAAAGAGAACTACACACATCCCAAATCCTACAGACCTATAGGACTGCTGCCTGTGCTCGGGAAAATCTTCGAGAAAATGTTAGTCCAACGAATAAAATGGCACATAGTACCCACAATCAGCCAGAGACAGTACGGGTTTATGCCACAGCGTAGTACCGAGGACTCCCTCTATGACATGATGCAGTTAGTAAAAACTAAGCTCAATGATAAAAAACTAGTATTATTAATATCTTTGGACATAGAGGGAGCCTTCGATAACGCATGGTGGCCGGCAATCAGATGCCGATTGGCAGAAACTGGCTGCCCGATTAACCTACGTCGTCTCGTGGACAGCTATTTCGAAGATAGAACCGTTAGCATTAGGTACGCAGGAGCAGAATACATTAAAACCACTGCAAAGGGGTGTGTGCAGGGCTCAATAGGGGGTCCTATATTTTGGAATTTGTTGATCGACCCCCTATTACAGGAACTGAGTGGGAAAGGAGAATATTGCCAGGCTTTCGCAGACGACGTGGTTCTGATTTTCGCCGGGGACAAGGCAATTGAAGTGCAGGATCAGGCCAACGCGGCTCTCGCGCATGTTCAGAAGTGGGGAGTCAAAAATAAACTCAAATTTGCACCAAACAAAACCAAGGCAATGGTAATAACAAAAAAGATTAAGTATGACTCACCACTTCTGAAAATGGGCGGGGAGAACATTGCGTTGGCCACAGAAATAAAAATTTTGGGCCTAACCATAGACGCCAAGTTGACCTTCAACACACATGTTAAAAATGTGTGTTGCAAGGTACAACGACTGTATAGCCAACTAACGAGAGCTGCAAAGATTAGCTGGGGCCTGAACCCGGAGATCATTAGGACCATCTACGTAGCGGTAACGGAGCCGATCATACTGTACGCGGCAAGTGTATGGGCGTCGGCCACATACAGACAGAATGTAAAAAAGCAGCTCGACACGGCACAACGCGGGTTTGTACAGAAAATTATAAAGTCATATAAAACTGTATCCCTCCACTCGGCCCTACTACTCGCTGGGTTGCTTCCTTTGGACCTTAGGGTTCGGGAAGCAGCCTTAATTTATGAAGTGAAGAAAGGATACTCCCAGCGAATAGTAGGAGATCGGAACGTGGAACGAAAATTGGAATATATAAAGACACCTCACCCCGCGAATCAGGTTGGGCTGCAGTTTGTATGCCTGGAGGATGGTGCACAGGTCGACCAACACAATAACAGATAAAATCATTCAGAGACTAATAAGCAGTTATCTGTCTCAGAGGCATATAAAACTCAGATACGCAGGCACTGAGATTATCAAGGAGACAAACAAAGGGTGTATTCAGGGCTCAATTTGCGGCCCACTGCTTTGGAATCTTCAGCTCGACTCCCTACTTCAGGAAATTGAAGATCTCAGAATTCATATACAAGCATATGCTGATGATATCATATTAATAGCAAAAGGGAAAACGGCAAAGGACATAGAGACAGAGTTAAACCCAGCACTAAACTGCATTCTGAACTGGAGCAAAAATAGAAAAATGAAATTAGCAGCCCATAAAACACAAGCTATTATTATAACCAAAAAGACGAAGTATGATATTCCGAAAATAGTATTGGGCAACGCTGAAATAAAATACACGGACAGTCTGACTATATTAGGACTTACAATTGATTCCAACTTAAACTATGTTAAGCATATAGACGGGGTTGCAGAAAAAGCCATAAAATTATATAAGAAGGTGTCTAGAACAGCTAGGGCAAACTGGGGCCTCAATTCTGAGATTCTGAGGACCATATATATAGCAGTTGTAGAACCCACAGTTCTGTATGCGGCGTGTATTTGGGGAGCCTCAGCCCATAAAAAGCAGATTAAAGTAAAGTTGGACAGAATTACCAGAACTTTCAGTATAGCAATTAGCAAAGCACATCGAACAGCGTCCTTAATCTCCTGTGCAACACTTGCCAGAATTCTTCCACTGGATCTCAGAGCTCAGGAACAAATGGAACTTTACAAAACAAAGAAAGGTAAACCAATATCATACCTTCCGGGTAGAGAATTTGCGAAACCAGTAAGCCCGTACACCTTGCCTCATCCAGCGGAACGAATTAAAATCACATACGGCTCAATCACAGCGGAAAGCGACATAGACAACATTGGAAACAATTGGCCATGCATTTATACCGATGGGAGTAAAATTTCTGGCAAAGTGGGCGCTGCAATTACCTGCTGGATAAGTGGAAAAGAGAAATACAAAACGCGTTTAAAACTCGGGAACTATTGCAGCGTTTATCAAGCGGAGCTGGCAGCCATACTAACAGCTCTGGGTACTATGCTCAAGCAAAAATCGCTAAAGAATGCAAACATAATTAGCGATTCACAATCGGCGCTGGATTGTTTATCGAACCCAAACACTCTCCACCCCATTGCAACTGAGATATTGGATCGCATGGCAGAAATACGAAAAAATAATGGAGAAGTAAAATTTTTCTGGGTCAAGGCACACTGTGGTATCGCTGGTAACGAGAGAGCAGACGAACTAGCAAAATCCGCAGCAAAAACCTCCAAACAAGCACCTGTCTATGACTGCTTCCCCCTATCATTTGCAAAGCGCCTCATCAGAGGGCAAACTTTACTCAAGTGGCAGGAAAGGTACACCGGTGCAGACACAGGAATAGTAACAAGAACATTCTTCCCTCACATCGAAGAGGCGTACAAGACACTGCAGAAAATTAAAATTAACAATATAAGATCCCAAATATTTACCGGCCACGGTGGCTTTAAAGCTTACCTGCATAGGTTTAAGTTAGCGCAAAGCCCCTACTGCGACTGCGATCAAGAAACACAACAGTCTATCGTACATATACTCCTAGAGTGTCCCAAGTACTCAATAATTAGAATGAATTGCGAACACCGTATGGGCTTTGCGCTAAAGGAAGAGACCTTAAGTAGAGCTATCAACGACAATGACGGTCGAATCCATTTCCTAAAGTTTGCGGAAGATTGTGTTAGAAAGGCGCTTAAGGAGAATGGATCAAAAATTAATTAGAGTATTAATAAACAGTAGAATATTTAGTCATTTAAAATTCATCTTAATAAGTAAAGCCAATATTAAGTTGCATAGATTACTGTAAGTATAATAGCAAAAGCTTCAATACGATCATAGAAAAAAAAAAATCAACATATTGGTATGTATGTGTATGTGTGTATATGTGTGCATGTGTGTATGTATATATGTGTGTGTATGTGTGTGTATATGTGTGTGTGTATATATATATATATATATATATATATATATATGTGTGTGTATATATATAAATATATAAAAAAGAGCATCACATTTAGCGCCATATTTCCAGTTTTATAAGTATAGTTTTTACTGAAAATTATAGTTACAGTAATTAGCATAGCTCACAGTAGATAAAACAGCATAAGCCTCAATAATATTATAGATAAGAAATAAAATAAGTATAGATTAACAGATATGTGTAAGTCAGGAACTGCTTTAAAATTATATAAATAATACAGAAGTCTAAATTCTCATGTAGAATGATAAAATATATATTATGTATATAAGATAAAAAAAGATTAAAGGGCGGAACAAAGCCATACAGAGAATTAGATTAATTTAGTTAATTTAGTTAAACACATAGCTAAGCATTAAACAAATTGTATTATATGTAAGGCACATACTAATAAAAAAAAAAAATAAAAAAAAAATAAAAAAAAAATAAAAAAAAAACAACAAAAAAAAAAATTAAAAAAAAAAAAAACCTAGAACGAACTACTACCAGATTGACCACTAAAAAAGAATAAAGGGTGCTGTAAAATAAAAAACAGCAGATGAAATAAGTAATAAAAAAAAAAAAAAAAAAAAAAAAAAAAAAAAAAAAAAAAACCTAACCTAACCTAACCTAACCTAACCTAACCTAACCTAACCTAACCTAACCTCCGAAATCGTGCGGCTACTTTTGAAGTCGCATTTCGGTAGCACACGTGGAGAAGAGCCTGGAGCAATTTTCGGAACAAAATTAAGTTAAGTGGTTAAAGAATTATTGAACTTTTAAATTTTGGCAAAATTTCAAAATTAAATTATTCAAAATCTAAAGTGAAGACCCCACATTTTTATAGTGCGGCTTTAAAGCTATTAGTGGTCCCTACAAATGTGCAAAATTTGAGATTTTTGCGAACAACAGTTTTTGAGAAAAACCCAAAAAAACAAGTACCACGTGGGCACGTGTTCGGTGATGCAGAATCGTGCGGCTGTTTTTGGAGCCACATTCTGTTAGCGAACGCGGAGTGGAGCCGGGAGCAGTTTTTTAAACTATTTTAAGTTAAGTGGTTAAAGAAATATTGGACTTTTAAATTTTCGAAAAATTTGTTTATTAAATTATTCAATAACGAAATTGAAGCCCTTGGTTTTTAGAATAAAATAGTGTTAAGATTAGTATATTAAATGTGTATATTTAAATTTAGATTTTTGCAATAAGTAGTTTTTAAGTTAGAAATTTTTTAATTTTTTTTAAATGACCATATGATACTTAATATTACATGTTAAAAATTTTAAAAATATATATTCATAGGAAGGATTTTGAGAATAACGTTTCAAAATTTTTGTAGATTTTTAAAACTAAATTTGGCCGAAAAATTCAAAATTTTCTAAAATATTATATGTTTTTTGTCTAAATTATTATTAAAGGGGGCTTTAATCGCCAAAATATTTACAAAACTTTAAGCTTGACACCGAGACTTTTCAAATGAGCCCAAACACGGGCCAAATCGGTTAAAAGACGCCCGAAATAGCCGTTTGCTGTTTGGACTGGCGGCCATTTTGAAAAGTTTAGGATCGGAATAACTCCTGTTCTAGGAGTCGTAGAGGACTGGGGTTTGGACTCTAGACGTTGGCAAGTAGTGCCGGAACAGGTAACCCAGCTTTCAGGGAATTTCAGCACCCAAAATTTTGATCCCTGAAAACCACACAAAATTATAGCCCTAGTCGAGCCCAGTAAGACGAGCCCAAGCACGGAGCTATAAGCCTGTTCGTTCGGAAGTTGCAGCGTGGAAACCGTATTTTGGCAGCCATCTTGTTTTTCAACCAGAACTTGAAAACGCGGTAACTTTTGAACCTATTGGGCTAGGTATTCCGAGTTTGGGTTCTTTGAATAGGGCTCGAGGAGTACTTTTGGCCGGTTACGAGATACAGACTCTACATAGAGTCAAAGACCTGTTAGTCTATAACTCTCCGTATATGTAGTATTTTTAAGAAATTTTTAATATTTAAGACAGATCTTGTAGAAACCTTTAGTATAGAACCGATAGAATAGACGGAGACTGACTCTATATAGAGCAGTATAAAGATATTTGCTTTTGATTTTATTTTGATTCATTTAATTTTTATTACTTTTTTTATTTGTGTAGTTGGACTTTGTATAGAGTTTATATATTCAGTATATATTTAAAATTATAACACAAGAAATAGAGAACCGACAGACTTTAGGTAGAGTCAAAATAGACAACAAGAGACAAAACTCTTTAATAATTTTAACATTACAATTATATTGTACTGTGTATATACATAGTACATACATAAGTGACACACAGTAACGAAGGTAGAACTGTGACCCTACAAGAAGAAACTTTTATAAAAAGAACTGTGACGTGGTATTTGTGTGTCTTCGTTAATTGGAAAAATTCAAATACCGCATCCTTGTCAAATATCTACACAAAAATTTTAACACTTTTAAAATACTTTTATAACTTTTACAAACTTTAAAATTTTATAATTTGACAAACAGCTATTGCTGTTGTTTATTTATCTGTTTTAATTTATTTGCATATAACTTTTTATTTTACATTATTTTGTTAATTGTTGAGACCTAAGACGCGTTCCCCTGAAAATGTTCGGCATTCGTACACCTATCAAAAAGAATGAGGATAGTGCCAAGGACACGAGTCCTCAGGGCACTTCAAACGGGAAAGAGAAGGCTGGGCCTTCTCCTAAAACAGATAGTACAAAGCAACTCCCTAGCGTAAGAAGAAGTATCGGAGAGTGGGAAATGGGAAAAGTAGATACGGAGACTGTAATACAAATCTCACCAAAAAAGGTAGCCTCAGGAGCTCGTCAAAAACAGAAGGTTGTTCCATCTCAGGAAACAAGAGGAACAACTCGTAAAGTAGTAGTTGAGAATACAGAAAGCTCTCCCAAAATCGCAAATATAAAATATGCGGATCGTATAACAGAGGCTCGAGCCTGTCTCCAAAAGGCAAAATTACATCTCAACAACTCTCGAAACCTAAGGACCGACATAAAAATGGAAGTCACTCAGGCAGTAGAGAGACTCTATCAATTGGTGAAAGAGGCGGAAATAGGAAATAACATTGAGAAAGAAGAAAAACCTAAAGACCAGGAGAAGAAAGGAGATAAACTAGACGATGAAAGCAGGAAAAAGAAAGAAGAAGAACAAATCTTTATGAAGAAATTGGAAGAGCACGGGAAACTCTTAGAGGAAAGTAGAAAAGAGATGGAAAAGTTAAGAGAAGAAATGAAAAAGCAAGAAATTAAAGAGGACAGAGGAACATACGCAAGCATAGCGGCTGGACCACCAAGAAGTTCACTTTTACCTACACAGAACATGGCTATGCATTCAGTGATCATAACATCAAAGGACGAAAAGGAAACAGGAGACCAGGTCATCGACAAGATAAGGAACGCTATAAACGCCAAGGAAGAAGGTTTAAAAATAGACAAAATCAGGAAGGCAAGGGATAGGAAAGTAATACTGGGATGCCGAACGGAGAAGGAAATAAATAAAGTCAAAGAGAGGTTAAAACAGGCAGGGAAGGATTTAAATGTGGATGATATAAAAAACAAGGATCCGCTCATAATTCTGAGAGATGTTATGCAGTATAACACTGATGAGGAGATACTAAAGGCAATAAGGATGCAAAATAAGCAGCTTTTTAAAGACATATTAGAGAAAGAAGATAGAATAGAAATTAAATACAGGAAAAGGACCAGGAACCCACATACATCCCACGTTGTACTGAGAGTCTCGCCCCAGATTTGGAATCATCTTACCGAAGCTAGAGTTATCCACATTGATCTACAGCGGGTAAGAGTAATGGATCAGTCCCCTCTTGTTCAGTGTTCGCGCTGTCTGGGATACGGGCACAGCAAGCGCATATGTACTGAAGCGACTGATGCCTGTAGTCATTGCGGAGGCCCACATCTCAAAGCTGAATGTGCCGACTGGCTGTCAGGAGAGACACCAGAATGTATAAACTGCAAGAAGGTAAAACACGATAGAAAAGATCACAACGCATTCAGCGAAGACTGTCCAGTAAGAAAGAGATGGGAAGTACTCGCCAGGTCTACCGTGGCGTATTGCTAAGGTTGACTCAAACGTAAACACGGAACCTAACACCCGTCCCCACCGATATCACGTGATCCAGGCAAATCTCCAAAGGTGCGAGCTAGCCACGGCCGAACTAATTACAGAGGCGACCAAGCGAAAGATATCTTTCGCTATGGTTCAGGAGCCCTATATTGGTCGAATTGGTCAAATGAAGACCTACTCGGGGACGAGAATAGCACAAAGAGACAGAAGCCTAAGCACTGAAAAAGTGAATAAGGCTGCTATTGTGCTATTCGATGACGCCATTGACATCGCCCAATGCCCCAGCCTAACTACAGAGAATATCGCAGTCGCTAAACTCAGGACAGGGGCATGGGAGTTGGGAGTGGTGTCCGTCTACCTAGAGGGTGACAAACCAATCGATCCTTATCTTGAAAAGATTGGAGCGGCCGTGGTGGGCTTACAGACAAGGAACGTGATACTCGGTGGCGACGTGAATGCGTGGAATACCTGGTGGGGAAGCCGGAAAACGGACCACAGGGGTATGGAACTTGCTGCAAAGCTCGATGAACTGGAGCTCCATATCCTAAATAGAGGGACTGATCCCACTTTTGACATATATAGAGGCGGGAAGAGATTTTCCAGCTGCGTGGATATATCCACTTGCTCTACTAACCTTCTTGGGAGAACAGACAACTGGAGACTATCCGACGAAATAACCAGTTCGGACCACAGGGCAATCCTATTTGACATAAATTTAGGGAAATCAATAGGCACTAATATAAAAACTACTACCAGGAAATATAACACAAAAAAAGCAAATTGGGGCGAGTTTCGTGAGAAACTCGTCGAAATTTGGAATGATAAAGGTATAAATAGAGCAGAGATAGACAAAATAACAAACAAAGATGAAATAGATATACAAATAGAGGAATATACAAAATCAATAACCGAAGCTTGTGAAAACAGCATACAGAAAATAGCAAACAAAAAGCAAATGGGATTGCCCTGGTGGACCCCTGAACTGACACAGCGTAAAAAGGAAGTCTCCAGGCTAAGGCGACGAATCTCCTATGCAGCGCCAATCCGCCGTGGATGGGTTGTTGAACAATACAAGACAGCAAAAGAGGAGTACCAAGAAGCAGTGAAAAGAGCTCAGACCACCAGCTGGAAGGAGTTCTGCGGCAAACAGGAGCGAGAAACAATGTGGGATGGAATATACAGGGTAATAAGCCGTACAACGGTGAGACGGGATGACACTCCGCTTGTCCAATGTGGCAGGACACTAGAAAGTGAAGAATCTGCCAGGATCCTGGCGGATACCTTTTACCCGGAGGATCGTATTGAAGATGACGACGCGGTACATACGCAAATAAGGGAAATCGCAAAAACTGTAAACGAAGGGACAAATGATAACTCATGTGATCCACCGTTTACAGTGGATGAGCTGATGTGGGCCGTGTCGAACTTCAACCCGAAAAAAGCGCCAGGAGACGACGGTCTTACGGCAGATATTTGCGGTGTGGCTATTGCCCTGGACGCGGCATTGTTCTTGGCACTAATTAACAAATGTTTAAGCCTCGCACATTTCCCCATAAAATGGAAAAAGGCAACTGTAGTGGCGTTGCGGAAGCCTGGTAAAGAGAATTATACACACCCTAAATCATACAGGCCGATTGGGCTACTGCCTGTCCTTGGAAAAGTCTTCGAAAAGATGGTAGTCCGCAGAATCAAGTGGCACATCGTACCGAAAATAAGCCGGAAGCAGTATGGGTTTATGCCACAACGCAGCACGGAGGACTCCCTCTATGATATGATGCAGATAATAAGAACTAAACTAAAAGAGAAAAAGCTTATCCTGCTCATATCATTAGACATAGAGGGAGCCTTCGATAATGCTTGGTGGCCAGCGATGCGATGTGAACTTGCGGAGACTGGGTGCCCGGTAAACCTGAGGCGCCTGATAGACAGCTATCTTAAGGATAGGTCAGTAAGCGTCAGGTTTGCTGGGGCAAAATGGACTAAAAATACCACAAAAGGGTGTGTACAAGGTTCGATAGGTGGTCCAATTTTCTGGAATCTATTAATGGATCCACTTTTAAGGGAGATGAGCGAAAAAGGGACCCACTGCCAGGCTTTCGCGGACGATGTGGTCCTGATTTTTGCCGGGGATACAACAAAACAGGTGCAGGAACAGGCTAATGCGAATCTCGCACATGTCCATAGTTGGGGTGTCAGAAATAAGCTCAACTTTGCGCCACTTAAAACAACAGCAATGGTCGTTACAAATAAGCTTAAATATGACACACCAATTCTGGAGATGGGTGGGAAGAGCATTGGCCTCTCCAAAGAAATAAAAATACTCGGCCTCACAATTGACGACAAGCTTACCTTCAACACGCATATTAAGAATGTATGTTGTAAGGTACAGAACTTGTATCGTCAGTTGTCGAGAGCCGCAAAGATCTATTGGGGCCTAAACCCCGAAATTATCAGGACCATATACACTGCAGTAGTTGAGCCCATTGTAATGTATGCGGCTAGTGTTTGGGTATCAGCAATTAACAAATGTAGTGTTAAAAAGCAACTGGACATAATACAACGCGGATTTGTACAAAAAGTCATAAAATCGTATAGAACAGTTTCTCTTCATTCGGCCCTACTTCTCGCCGGGCTGCTTCCTTTGGACCTAAGAGTCCAGGAAGCAGCCTTGCTTTATGAGATAAAGAAAGGTTTCTCCCGACGTATAGTGGGCGATCGTGACGTGGAGACAAAACTTGAATTTTCAAAGACCACACATCCCGCGAATCAGGTTAGCCTGGAATTCACATGCCTGGGAGACGGTGCACAAATAGACCAAAATCACAACACGGGCTTAAACATTTTTACAGACGGAAGCAAAATAGAGGGGAAAGTTGGCGCGGCGTTATCCATCTGGAACAACGCCACGGAAACGAATACCCGAAAACTGAAACTGGAAAATTTTTGCACCGTTTACCAGGCGGAGTTACTGGCTATAATGGAAGCAACAAAATATGCACTTATAGACCAAGCACTGAGTTGCTGCATATACAGTGACTCAAGGTCTGCTCTTGAAACAGTGGCTCAAGACGCTCCCCTCCATCCCCTAGCGGTGGAAGCAAAAAACAATATTTTAAAAATAAACAAGGAAGGCAAAATTTTACGTCTCTTTTGGATAAAAGCTCACGCAGGATTGGAGGGGAACGAAAGAGCAGACCAGCTAGCCAAAGAAGCTGCTTTAAAAATTAAAACAAAACCAAACTATGAAAAATGTCCGATTTCATTCATCAAGCGATCCATCCGAAAGGAATCGCTGGATGAATGGAACCAGCGCTATAAGAATGGGGAAACAGCCTCAACTACTAAAATGTTTTTCCCAGACGCCATTGATGCATATCAAATAATCAGGAAAATTGAGATGGACCCGATAATAGTCCAAGTAATGACTGGACATGGCGGGTTCTCTGAATACCTGTACAGATTCAAATGTAAAGAGAGCCCGGCATGTGCCTGCGACCCCGTAAAAAATGAAAATGTAATGCATATATTAACAGAATGTCCAATATATAGCAAAGATAGAAACGAAATAGAAATAGAATTAGGATTAAAAGTAAGTAAAGAAAATATAACTGAAATAATTAGTAATAAGTTTATTAGAAATAGGTTCATAAAATATTGTAAGCACATAGCAAAAAGTGTCGTAAATAGAAATAAATAGTTACTAAGAAAACGGATGCTGTAACAAAATATAATATAAGTATATGATGTAAGCAGCTCCAAAAATCAATAGAAATAAGAACATAATTAAGAATAGAAATAATGAATGTAAGCATAAAAATATAAAAATAAATAAAAGAAAGAAAGAAAATAACAAAGGTGAAAAAAGCCACACCTGAAAGATGAAAAAAGTCCCTGACCTCCACATATCAGGGGAACTAGAAAAAAAAAAAAAAAAAAAAAAAAAAAAAAAAAAAAAACCTAACCTAACCTAACCTAACCTAACCTAACCTAACCTAACCTAACCTAACCTAACCTAACCTAACCTAACCTAACCTAACCTAACCTAACCTAACCTAACCTAACCTAACCTAACCTAACCTAACCTAACCTAACCTAACCTAACCTAACCTAACCTAACCTAACCTAACCTAACCTAACCTAACCTAACCTAACCTAACCTAACCTAACCTAACCTAACCTAACCTAACCTAACCTAACCTAACCTAACCTAACCTAACCTAACCTAACCTAACCTAACCTAACCTAACCTCCGAAATCGTGCGGCTACTTTTGAAGTCATCATCAAAGTGTCGGATCAAAGTGTACGAAATCATAAGTGTTATATATCGTTAGATGCGTCTCATTGAGGCAAATATAGTGGTGAAAACAAAAGTGAAAAAAGTGTAAAAACAAAAAAGTTATTACACAAAAACTGGTTTTTATAACCCCAAAAAACTTCTAAGTGGAACGTAGCTCGAAAACGATCGACGACATATACTTTTTATAGTGTTAAAAGAAGCGCCCTGACGAGCCTAAACGTCTTGGCTCATCACCGGATTTTTTCGACGTCTGCGCACCGAAATATTTTCGGAAATCCAAAACCACGTGGCCACGTGTTTTTGGATTGGATGCTGTGCGGCTAATTTTGACATCACCTATCGGAAGAGTACATCGAGGCAAAGCGTCCGACACCTCGATCACAAAAATTGGACAACAAACAACGGAGATATCCTGCTTTGAAGATACCGTTTTTCAGCCGGGAGACTCAAAGGTGAAAAACTTGAAATTTTCAGTGATGACCTATGTAGATATAGACCTTATACGAAAGTAGAATTTAAGACCTAACAATAGACATAAAAAACTTTAAAATCGGAGTGTAATTAGTAATTTTAAGTAATTTTTTAAAATTTTGGTATAAACACGTGGTGGCTGAAGGACCCTCGGGACATTCCTGAAAATATTGTCAAAAATTTTGTTAGCACACATAGTATATACCTAAATTTTTTCAAAATTGTCCCGACATAATTACAAGATTTAGAGCCTTTTTGCGGTTGTTGGTTTTAGTAATCATAATTTCAAAATTTAAAAACCAATAATTTTTTCAGGACACCAAAATTCTAAATTATATATTATTAAAGAGCAATTAACGCTCTATATACACTATTTTTTTCAAAATTTTCGGACTAGCCGTTTATAAGATATAAATTTATTTGTGTGAGCTGGGAGGTCCTGCAAACCGCACGAAAACTTGTTTTTCAGTTTTCAGGAGAACGGAGCCTCCTAGCTCAATTCTGACAATTTTTTCGGGGCCCCCCCCCCCCTAACCCCCCCCCACACTATCCACTTAAGGGATAGTCTTCGGACCCTCCCGGATCATTTGGACAAAGTTTCATCCCCCTACCCCAAAGTTGACATATTGACTTAGTCTCTGGGGGATGAAAAACTTTAAACACTTATAACACAAAAACCGGTGGGCCTAGTCGAACGGGGTTTTTTGTAAAAATATCTAGATTAGTAGACCTTTAAAAATAGATGCATACAGACTCTACATAGAGACACTAAAAAATTTTTTATTTTTTATTCAATTTTATTTTTATAATAATTTATTTTAGTTTTGTATATAATTTTAATTTATAATTTCTCTTAGTGTAAATAATTAGAATTTAAGTGTGACCAGCTGTGGTGTAAAATAATTGTTACTTTAAGTTAGAATATAGAGACAACTCTAGGTAGAGAACTAAATTTGGACCACCAAAATTAATTTAAATTAAATGACAGACATACCGACTCTACATAGAGTCAAATAGACTCATAGGAATAAATAAAATATTCCTAAAAAATCATATATAAATAGGTGTAACAGAGTGTGACAATTAAGTACAGGGTATAAACGGTAAAAGTAGAGCTAAACTCTACATAGAGAAACATAGAGTCGCGTGAAAATTGGATCTTTTAAAACCGATACTAGGTACGAGCCCACCATAGCCGTGTCAAGCTGCTTTAAAATTATTTAAAACTTTTACAAACCTTTTTAAAAATTTTTAAAAAAAAATTTTTTATTTTTAAAATATTTATCTTTATTTTATTTTATTTTATTTTATTTTACTGTGTGACCTAAGGACGCGTTCCCCTGATATGTTCGGCTTCCGCACTCCCACCAAAAAGACCGAGGATAGTTCTAAGGACATGGGCCCCCAAGGCTCTCCAACTGAGACAGAGGAGAAAGAGCTTTCTCCCAAAAATCCCAAAATGACGCAGACCTCTAGTGTGAGGAGAAGCATTGGGGAGTGGGAGGCAGGTAAAGTAGACGCTGAAGCAGGAATTCAGCCTTCCCCCAAAAAGGTGGTCCCGGTGGCACGCCAAAAACCAAAGATAGCACCGTCTCAGGAGTCAAAAGGGGCAACCCGTAGAGTTCTGGTAGAACCTACGGAAAACTCACCTAAAATGGACACGACTAAATATGTGGACCGAATATCGGAAGCTAGAGCCTGTCTTAACAAAGCGAAATTGCACCTCAGCAACTCGCGCAATTTGAGGACGGACATAAAGACCGAAGTCACGCAAGCAATAGACAGACTATATCAACTAGTCAAAGAGGCAGAGACAGGCAAAGGCACAGAAAAAGAAAGAAAAACAAAAGAGCAGGAGAAAAAAGCAGACAAACCGGAAGAAGATTTTGAGAAGAGAAAATTAGAAGAACATAACAAACTAATAAAGAAGTTGGAGGAGCATGGGAAACTCCTGGAAGAAAACAAAAATGAGATGGAGAAACTAAGAGAAGAAATGAAGAAGAAAGAGATCTATGAAGAGAAAGGGACATATGCGAGTGTATTGGCCGGACCACCAAAGAGACTACCGCAACAAAATACGGCAATGCACTCTGTAGTCATCACATCAACTGATGAGAAAGACACAGGAGAGGAAGTCATGGACAGAGTAAGAATGGCAATAAATGCCAAAGAGGAAGGTCTAAAAATAGATAAAATTCGGAAAGCAAGGGACAGAAAAGTAATATTGGGATGTAGCACACAGGATGAGATAAATAGGGTGAAAGAAAGAATAAAAAACACGAGTCAAAATTTAAATGTAGACGACATCAAAAACAAAGACCCGCTGGTTATATTAAAGGATGTACTACAATATAATTCGGACGAAGAAGTACTCAAGGCAGTAAGAACACAAAATAAACAGCTCTTTCAAAATATCAACGAGAAGGACAATAGGATGGAAATAAAGTATAGGAAAAAGTCGAGAAACCCACACACCGCCCACATTGTTATCAGAGTCTCGCCCCAGATATGGAACTACCTCACAAATGTAGGGTGGATCCATGTGGATCTCCAGCGAATAAGGGTAGAAGATCAGTCCCCTCTTGTGCAATGTTCGCGGTGTCTGGCCTATGGTCATAGCAAGCGCCTGTGCAGTGAAGCGACAGATGTCTGCAGCCACTGCGGAGGCCCACACCTGAAATCGCAATGTGCTGACTGGCTTTCAGGAGAAATGCCGTCATGCAGAAATTGTCTCAAGGCGAAAATAGAAAAGAAAGAGCACAATGCCTTCAGTGCGGACTGCCCCGTTAGAAGAAGGTGGGAGATTCTAGCGAGGTCCACAGTCGCGTACTGTTAAGATTGTCTCCAAGCTCAACAGTAACATAATCCCAAGCAACCACCGTTATCACGTGATCCAGGCTAACCTGCAAAGGAGTGAGCTGGCCACGGCCGAACTAATTATAGAGGCAACCAAAACCAAGGCATCATTTGCATTGGTCCAGGAACCCTATATCGGACGAATCGGGGAAATGAAGCGCCATCCAGGGACAAGAATAGTACAATGTAGCCGTAGCCTAAACACCGAAAAAGTGATAAAGGCGGCCATTGTACTATTTGACGACACCATTGCCATAACCCAGTGCCCGGACCTTACAACTGAGAACATCGCAGTTGCCAAACTAAGGACAGGGGCCTGGGAGTTGGGGGTGGTGTCTGTCTACCTGGAGGGCGACAAATTATTAGAACCATACCTGGACAAGATTGGGACGGCCGTGGCAGGCCTAAAAGCCAGAAACGTGATAATCGGTGGCGACTTCAACGCTTGGAACACGTGGTGGGGAAGCCGGGAGGCTGACAAGAGGGGCATTGAGGTAGCTGCCAAGTTCGACGAGATCGAGTTCCACATTCTGAACACAGGAACTGAGCCCACATTTGACACCATCAGGGGTGGTAAGAGATTCTCCAGCTGTGTGGACATAACAACTTGCTCGACGAACCTGCTTGGACGAGTGGACAACTGGAGAACATCCGATGCAGTAACTAGTTCGGACCACAGGGCAATCTTGTTTGATATAAATTTAGAAAAATCCATAACCACAGATATAAATAGAACTACTCGAATATTCAACACTAGGAAAGCAAATTGGAGTGAGTTTCATAAGAAACTCACCCATATTTGGCAAGAAAACCAAATAAATAATATAGAAATCAATAAAATAGAAAATAAGGAACAGTTAGAAGCAAAAATAATACAAATTACACAAACTATAATAGAAGTCAGTGAAAATACAATACCCAAAATTAAAAATAAAAAACAAGCGAGATTGCCTTGGTGGACCGACGAGTTGACTGAAAGAAAAAAGGAGGTCTCCAAGTTGAAGCGCCGGATTTCCTATGCAGCGCCTGTACGTCGCGAGTGGGTCGTCGAGCAATATATGAGAGCCAAAGAAGATTATAAGCAATTAGTTAAAAACACACAGACCGCCAGCTGGAAGAGTTTCTGTACCAAACAGGAAAAGGAAACAATGTGGGACGGAATATATAGGGTGATAGGCCGAACAACCCAGAGACACGAGGACGTCCCCATCGTGTGGGATGGAAAGACCTTGGGGAACGTAGATTCAGCAAGAGTCCTAGCGGAGACCTTCTTTCCAGAGGATAAAGACGAGGATGATGACGCGGAACACAGGGTAATAAGAAAAACAGCAGAAGTAGTGAATGAAGGGTCACTTGATGATTCAAGTGACCCACCCTTTACAGAGGAAGAGCTTCTGTGGGCCGCGTCCAGCTTCAATCCTAAGAAAGCTCCTGGAAACGACGGTCTCACAGCTGATATCTGCGCGGCTGCCATAAAACTGAACCCGACACTGTTCTTGGCAGTGGCTAACAAATGTCTGGAACTAGCACATTTCCCCGGCAAATGGAAGGAGGCGGCAGTAGTGGTGCTACGAAAACCGGGCAAAGAGGACTACACGCACCCTAAATCTTACAGGCCGATTGGGCTTTTGCCTGTATTAGGGAAGATATTCGAAAAGATGACCATTCGACGAATCAAGTGGCACATCGTACCAAAAATCAGCAAAAACCAATACGGCTTCATGCCGCAGCGAAGCACAGAGGACTCCCTCTATGAAATGATGCAGCAAATAAAAGCTAAAATCAAAAGTAAAAAATTGGTTTTACTTGTATCACTTGACATAGAGGGAGCCTTTGACAACGCTTGGTGGCCAGCTGTACGATGTGCACTTGCAAAGACCGGATGCCCGATAAACTTGAGGCGGCTGATTGACAGTTATCTTAAGGATAGGTCAGTCTGCGTCAAGTATTCTGGGGCAGAATGGGTCAAGAAGACCTCAAAAGGGTGCGTGCAGGGCTCAATAGGTGGTCCAATTTTCTGGAACCTATTACTAGATCCACTACTGCAAGAGTTGAACGATAAAGGGGAACATTGTCAGGCCTTCGCAGATGATGTGGTCCTGATCTTCTCGGGAGATAAAGCACTGGACGTGCAGGAACGGGCCAATGCGGCCCTCGCACATGTTCGGAGGTGGGGAGTCAAAAACAAGCTTAAATTTGCTCCGCAGAAAACAAAAGCCATGATCATCACCAATAAGATCAAATATGACTCACCACTTCTGAAGATGGGCGGGGAAAGCATAGGCCTGTCTAAAGAAATAAAAATACTCGGCCTCACAGTTGACGATGGGCTGACCTTCAACGCGCATGTCAAAAATGTGTGTTGTAAGGTACAAAACCTGTATCGTCAGCTGTGTAGGGCCGCAAAGATTCATTGGGGTTTGAATTCCGAGATTGTCAGGACCATATACATAGCGGTAATAGAGCCTATTATTTTGTATGCGGCAAGCGCATGGGCACCAGCATCGAACAAGTTAATGACCAAAAAACAGCTTGATATAGTGCAACGTGGGTTCGTACAAAAAATAGTCAAAGCGTATAAAACCGTTTCCCTACACTCGGCTCTGCTACTGGCCGGGCTGCTTCCTTTGGACTTGAGGGTCCGGGAAGCAGCCTCGCTTTATGAGGTAAAGAAAGGCTATTCCCGGCGAGTAGTAGAGGATCGAGACATGGAGAAAAAGGTGGAATACGCAATGATGCCACACCCAGCAGACGAATATGGCCTGCAATATATATGTCTGGAGGACGGTGCAAAAGTGGACCAACATGACAATAAAGGCCTTAAGATATACACCGATGGCAGCAAAATTGAGGGGAAAGTCGGCGCTGCATTATCCATTTGGAATGATGCGGCGGAGACAAGTACCCGAAAATTAAAGTTGGGAAACTTCTGCACCGTCTTCCAGGCGGAGTTGCTCGCTATTCGAGAAGCATCCACGTATGCGCTAACACATCCTGCGCTTAATTGTCACATTTATAGCGACTCCATGTCTGCACTCCAGACAATAGCACAAAGCGTTCCCCTCCATCCCCTAGCGGCAGAGACCAGAAAAATCATACGCGAAATAAAACAGCAAGGGAAAACCCTTAAACTCTTTTGGGTTAAGGCTCACGCAGGATTGGAGGGGAACGAGAGAGCAGACAAACTAGCCAAGGAGGCCGCATTAAAAATAAAAACAAGACCGATTTATGACAAATGCCCGGTTTCATTCGTTAAGCGACAGATTCGTCTGAGCTCGCTTGACGAATGGAACCAAAGATACAAGGAAGGTGAAACAGCCTCCAATACCAAAATGTTTTTTCCCGACGCCATAGACGCCTATCATATTATTAGAAAATTGGACATAGATCCGGAAATTGTGCAAGTGATAACAGGACATGGCGGGTTTTCAGAATATTTATACCGTTTTAAGTGTAAGGAGAGCCCGGCATGCGCCTGCGATCCAGAGAGAGAGGAGACGATCATGCATCTCATAACCGAATGCCCTATTTATAGTAGAAAAAGAATTGATTTAGAATTAGAGATAGGAATTAAAATAAGCAAAGATAATGTACATAAAATAATTAGTAATAAACATGTTAGTAATAAGTTTCTAAAATATTGTAAGAATATAGCACTTAAGGTAAAAAACAAGAATAAATCATAGTAGTAATAAGGAACTGTAACATAATATATATAAATATATAATGTGGACAGCCTAAATAATAAGTAGAAATAAGAAATAGCAAATAGAAACTATTGTAACTAGAATTAATAAGATAAGGAAAAAAGGAAAAGAAAAATATCCTTAAAGAAATAAAGAAAACAGAAATAAAAATAAAAAAGAATAAAAACCACAAAAAAGAATAAGAATGTAAAATAAAAAAGAAAGAACATATGTATAAAAAGATGAAAAAAGTCCCTGATTTCCTCATGTCAGGGGAACTAGATAAAAAAAAAAAAAAAAAAAAAAAAAAAAAAAAAAAAAAAAAACCTAACCTAACCTAACCTAACCTAACCTAACCTTTTTTTTTTTTTTTTTTTTTACATGGGGAAATGCCTACGCATACCCGCCTCGCGGGGGCAAGGACGGGTTATGGCGGACTCGCACCGACTAAAACCCCATGGTGTTCCACCCTCGTCGCATATCGGCAGGGCCACGGGAACGCTTTCGCACACTTCCGCGGCCCCACCTGCGCCGGCCACCCCATGGCGGCCCCTCCTCGGGAGAGGACCACTCCTCCCCCATCTCCTTCTCCGGTAAGGCGCACCAGAACACATGGCGCGCCCTCCTCCTCGGCCTCCAATTTCATATGCGCAACAGACGCCCCCGTGTCCGATGCGCGAAGGCCATGGGGCCAGGAAAAACTAGCACTAAGAAGCACCAGCCTTCCCGACCCCAGCGGCGGATCTGGTCTATGGCTCCGCCGCCAACCAAGATTCGGCTGCGGAGGGTAGGGAGAGCGGCGCCTCGCAATACCGACACTCCTCTCCCCCCGCAGCCCCACCACCACCGCATCATTCAACGGTGCGGCCCCGTCTGAGTCGCGGAGGATAGGGCGAGTGGCGCATCGCCATACCAACACTCCTCTTCCTCCGCGACTCTACCTCGGCTGCAGCGGTAGAGGGTTGCGGACTCCCCTCTCACCACAGCCCCCCGACACACATCCGAAGTGGGCTTCCCAAGCCCACTCGGAGTGGCCACCTCGGGCCGGCCCTACACCTCGGGCCAGCCAAGGGGTTCCTCTTCGTTCACCGTGGTTGACCAAGCCACGGCTACTAAGCCCCCCCGCCACGACAAGGCGGGAACCCGTTCGGGGGGGAACCTAACCTAACCTAACCTAACCTAACCTAACCTAACCTAACCTAACCTAACCTAACCTAACCTAACCTAACCTAACCTAACCTAACCTAACCTAACCTAACCTAACCTAACCTAACCTTTTTTTTTTTTTTTTTTTTTTTTTACATGGGGAAATGCCTACGCATACCCGCCTCGCGGGGGCAAGGACGGGTTATGTCGGACTCGCACCGACTAAAACCCCATGGTGTTCCACCCTCGTCGCATATTGGCAGGGCCACGGGAACGCTTTCGCACACTTCCGCGGCCCCACCTGCGCTGGCCGCCCCATGGCGGCCCCTCCTCGGGAGAGGAACACTCCTCCCCCATCTCCTTCTCAGGTAAGGCGCACCAGAACACATGGTGCGCCCTCCTCCTCGGCCTCCAATTTCTAATGCGCAACGGACGCCCCCATGTCCGATGCGCGAAGGCCATGGGGCCAGGAAAAACTAGCACTCAGAAGCACCAGCCTTCCTGGCCCCAGCGGCGGATCTGGTCTCGGGCTCCGCCGCCAACCAAGTTTCGGCCGCGGAGGGTAGGGAGAGCGGCGCCTCGCAATACCGACACTCCTCTCCCCCCGCGGCCCCACCACCACCGCATCAGCGGTGCGGCCCCGTTTGAGTCGCGGAGGATAGGGCGAGTGGCGCATCGCCATACCAACACTCCTCTTCCTCCGCGACTCCACCTCGGCTGCAGCGGTAGAGGGTGCGGACTCCCCTCTCACCGCAGCCCCCCGACACACATCCGAAGTGGGCTTCCCAAGCCCACTCGGAGTGGCCACCTCGGGCCGGCCCTACACCACGGGCCAGCCAAGGGGTTCCTCTTTGTTCACCGTGGGTGACCAAGCCACGGCTACTAAGCCCCCCCGCCACGACAAGGCGGGAACCCGTTCGGGGGGGAACCTAACCTAACCTAACCTAACCTAACCGAACTACAAATTCGCTAATAACTTTGCTAAATATTGGTATTTTTCGTTCAAATTTTCTCTAATTAGTGTAATTAGTTGGCTCCCATATATCCCTGTAGTTTTCGTAGTAAATATTTACCGTTAAATAATTAAATTTCGTATTTTTCATTCTCTTATAGTTGAAAATTCATAAATAAAACATAAATTCATCTCTAACCTTGCTGGAAATTGGTCTTTTCTTTACATATTTTCCTTTTATATAGTATAATTCATTGCCCCCTATAATTCCCTGCAGTTTTTTAATAAAAAATTCACAGTTTTACAACAAATTTTTAAATAATCCGTCTTTTAATTGTCGTAATATCATAAAATTTTTAAAATTTTTCAAACCTGCTTTTATTTCGTTCTTTTTGCTTCAGTTAGGTCCGCGCCGTGTAGAAACTGCCAACTGCACTAAAATCTGCAAAATAAAACACACGGAATTAGAGAAAATCGCTACTTATCAAAACCGAGGTATAGTGGTCGATCGATACATTTATATAAATTCAACTACAAATTCGCTAATAACTTTGCTAAATATTGGTATTTTTCGTTCAAATTTTCTCTAATTAGTGTAATTAGTTGGCTCCCATATATCCCTGTAGTTTTCGTAGTAAATATTTACCGTTAAATAATTAAATTTCGTATTTTTCATTCTCTTATAGTTGAAAATTCATAAATAAAACATAAATTCATCTCTAACCTTGCTGAAAATTGGTCTTTTCTTTACATATTTTCCTTTTATATAGTATAATTCATTGCCCCCTATAATTCCCTGCAGTTTTTTAATAAAAAATTCACAGTTTTACAACAAATTTTTAAATAATCCGTCTTTTAATTGTCGTAATATCATAAAATTTTTAAAATTTTTCAAACCTGCTTTTATTTCGTTCTTTTTGCTTCAGTTAGGTCCGCGCCGTGTAGAAACTGCCAACTGCACTAAAATCTGCAAAATAAAACACACGGAATTAGAGAAAATCGCTACTTATCAAAACCGAGGTATAGTGGTCGATCGATACATTTATATAAATTCAACTACAAATTCGCTAATAACTTTGCTAAATATTGGTATTTTTCGTTCAAATTTTCTCTAATTAGTGTAATTAGTTGGCTCCCATATATCCCTGTAGTTTTCGTAGTAAATATTTACCGTTAAATAATTAAATTTCGTATTTTTCATTCTCTTATAGTTGAAAATTCATAAATAAAACATAAATTCATCTCTAACCTTGCTGAAAATTGGTCTTTTCTTTACATATTTTCCTTTTATATAGTATAATTCATTGCCCCCTATAATTCCCTGCAGTTTTTTAATAAAAAATTCACAGTTTTACAACAAATTTTTAAATAATCCGTCTTTTAATTGTCGTAATATCATAAAATTTTTAAAATTTTTCAAACCTGCTTTTATTTCGTTCTTTTTGCTTCAGTTAGGTCCGCGCCGTGTAGAAACTGCCAACTGCACTAAAATCTGCAAAATAAAACACACGGAATTAGAGAAAATCGCTACTTATCAAAACCGAGGTATAGTGGTCGATCGATACATTTATATAAATTCAACTACAAATTCGCTAATAACTTTGCTAAATATTGGTATTTTTCGTTCAAATTTTCTCTAATTAGTGTAATTAGTTGGCTCCCATATATCCCTGTAGTTTTCGTAGTAAATATTTACCGTTAAATAATTAAATTTCGTATTTTTCATTCTCTTATAGTTGAAAATTCATAAATAAAACATAAATTCATCTCTAACCTTGCTGAAAATTGGTCTTTTCTTTACATATTTTCCTTTTATATAGTATAATTCATTGCCCCCTATAATTCCCTGCAGTTTTTTAATAAAAAATTCACAGTTTTACAACAAATTTTTAAATAATCCGTCTTTTAATTGTCGTAATATCATAAAATTTTTAAAATTTTTCAAACCTGCTTTTATTTCGTTCTTTTTGCTTCAGTTAGGTCCGCGCCGTGTAGAAACTGCCAACTGCACTAAAATCTGCAAAATAAAACACACGGAATTAGAGAAAATCGCTACTTATCAAAACCGAGGTATAGTGGTCGATCGATACATTTATATAAATTCAACTACAAATTCGCTAATAACTTTGCTAAATATTGGTATTTTTCGTTCAAATTTTCTCTAATTAGTGTAATTAGTTGGCTCCCATATATCCCTGTAGTTTTCGTAGTAAATATTTACCGTTAAATAATTAAATTTCGTATTTTTCATTCTCTTATAGTTGAAAATTCATAAATAAAACATAAATTCATCTCTAACCTTGCTGAAAATTGGTCTTTTCTTTACATATTTTCCTTTTATATAGTATAATTCATTGCCCCCTATAATTCCCTGCAGTTTTTTAATAAAAAATTCACAGTTTTACAACAAATTTTTAAATAATCCGTCTTTTAATTGTCGTAATATCATAAAATTTTTAAAATTTTTCAAACCTGCTTTTATTTCGTTCTTTTTGCTTCAGTTAGGTCCGCGCCGTGTAGAAACTGCCAACTGCACTAAAATCTGCAAAATAAAACACACGGAATTAGAGAAAATCGCTACTTATCAAAACCGAGGTATAGTGGTCGATCGATACATTTATATAAATTCAACTACAAATTCGCTAATAACTTTGCTAAATATTGGTATTTTTCGTTCAAATTTTCTCTAATTAGTGTAATTAGTTGGCTCCCATATATCCCTGTAGTTTTCGTAGTAAATATTTACCGTTAAATAATTAAATTTCGTATTTTTCATTCTCTTATAGTTGAAAATTCATAAATAAAACATAAATTCATCTCTAACCTTGCTGAAAATTGGTCTTTTCTTTACATATTTTCCTTTTATATAGTATAATTCATTGCCCCCTATAATTCCCTGCAGTTTTTTAATAAAAAATTCACAGTTTTACAACAAATTTTTAAATAATCCGTCTTTTAATTGTCGTAATATCATAAAATTTTTAAAATTTTTCAAACCTGCTTTTATTTCGTTCTTTTTGCTTCAGTTAGGTCCGCGCCGTGTAGAAACTGCCAACTGCACTAAAATCTGCAAAATAAAACACACGGAATTAGAGAAAATCGCTACTTATCAAAACCGAGGTATAGTGGTCGATCGATACATTTATATAAATTCAACTACAAATTCGCTAATAACTTTGCTAAATATTGGTATTTTTCGTTCAAATTTTCTCTAATTAGTGTAATTAGTTGGCTCCCATATATCCCTGTAGTTTTCGTAGTAAATATTTACCGTTAAATAATTAAATTTCGTATTTTTCATTCTCTTATAGTTGAAAATTCATAAATAAAACATAAATTCATCTCTAACCTTGCTGGAAATTGGTCTTTTCTTTACATATTTTCCTTTTATATAGTATAATTCATTGCCCCCTATAATTCCCTGCAGTTTTTTAATAAAAAATTCACAGTTTTACAACAAATTTTTAAATAATCCGTCTTTTAATTGTCGTAATATCATAAAATTTTTAAAATTTTTCAAACCTGCTTTTATTTCGTTCTTTTTGCTTCAGTTAGGTCCGCGCCGTGTAGAAACTGCCAACTGCACTAAAATCTGCAAAATAAAACACACGGAATTAGAGAAAATCGCCCTCCCACTCTCCCGGTTTTGCTTTCTTAGGTAGAATTTGTTATTAGCATAATTATATTATTTTATTTTATTCTTATTTTTATTAAAATATTAATATCAAAGGACATAGTAATTATTTTACTAAAATTGCGACTATTTGTATTGTTACAAACCCATGTTTGACATTTTATTTTCGTTTTAAGCATTTTTTAAGCATTTTTTAATTTATTATCTATTTTAAACTAGAAAATTTATAGACAGTAAGTATTTGTTTCTGTACTTACTATTTTTGTTTATATAGGAGCAATATTAATAGATATAGTAAATAGTTACTTAACCATCGACACTTTGCATTTTTGCAAAGCTATTATTACAATTTATTTTGACAATTTATCTTTTAATATATATTTTTTATTGTTTATTGTCGTCTTATTGGGCGCATAATTATTTTAATACTATTTGTTTTTGGATTGACAAAGCCCTCTGAAATTAAATAATATGTTCAAAACACCCCCGCAAAATAAGTCTGTAGCTTCGACGGAGGACTCAAATAAGGGTACCAATAAAGCAGAAACTTCGGCGGGAAAAGACAAGGGAACAACATCCCATGTAAGGAAAAGTGTTGGCGAACTTGAATCGCGTCTTGGTGTCGCACCAAAAACCAAGACTTCTTCCTTGCCGACCAAACATAAATCAAAAAATCCACCAGTCGTAGAGAGTGACGAAAATCAAATGGATATTGAGACGACCAAATATTTAAATAGAGCACAAGAAGCAAAGGCGCACGTGGTCAGAATAAAATTATTATTAAATAGCTCACGGAATTTGAAGACCGAAATTAAAGAAAAAATCACAGAAGCTGCAGACAAACTTTACAGATTGACCAAAGATGTTGAAGAAGGAAAGGAAATAACGTTACAGAAGGAAGGGATAAGCCTGGATAGAAAACAAGAAATAGAGTACGAACTAGTTAAGAAAATGGAGGAACATTGCAAATTACTCACAGAGTGCAGGACAGAGACTCAACGCTTAAGCGAAGAGGTGAAAAGCCACAGGGAGGAAATGATCACCTATGCAAGTGTAGCTGCAAAGTGGAATAAAGGGCAACCCGTTGAGTCTAACGCGACTCACTTGAGAAACACAATTCCGGTCCAAATGCACTCTATTATAGTAAGATCAGGGAATGAAAAAGATACAAGTGGCGATGTTATTGAAAAGATCAGACTGGCTGTGAACGCAAAGCAAAGTGGGCTCAGAGTAGAAAACTTGAGGAAGGCTAAGGACCAAAAGGTGATCGTGGGCTGTGGCACTAAGGAAGAGATGGAAAAGGTGACAAACCGAATTAAAGCCGGTGATACTGGGTTATCAGTTGAACAGGCAAAAAATAAAGATCCGTTGGTCATATTGAGGAACGTGCTGACAATCAACAGTGATGACGACATACTCGCTGCTATTAGGAGCCAAAATAAATACCTGATGGAGTCCTTGAAAAGCGAGGAAGTAAGATTGTCAGTACGTTACCGTAAAAAGACAAGAAACCCCCACACAAATCATGTTGTTCTCCAGGTCTCCCCACCAGTATGGAATCGACTGACAGAGGCGGGACGAGTTCATGTGGACTTGCAACGTGTAGTTGTGACAGACCAGTCACCATTAATGCAATGTTCCAGATGTCTCGCTTATGGCCACGGTAAAAAGCACTGTAATGAACTAGATGACAAATGCTCCCACTGTGGAGGCCCACACTTAAAGACCTCTTGTACCGCCTTTACAGCTGGAGAAGTGCCCTCCTGCATAAATTGTGTTAAAGCCAAGATGGATCGCCAGGACCACAATGCTTTCGACAACGAGTGTCCAGTGCGCAGAAGATGGGACGCAATAGCCAGAGCAAGCGTGGCTTATTGCTAAAGTTGAAATGAGAAATAAAGGCAGAGAGTTAGAAAGGCAGGTTAAAACAAGGGCGACAAATATGTTAGTGGTACAGGCAAATCTTCAGAAGAAGGAGCTCGCAACGAGCGAATTAATGTTAGAAGCAAGCAAGGGAGGGATGAGCTTAGCCCTGATCCAGGAACCATATGTGGGGGGAGTCGGATATATGAGGGACTATCGGGGAGCGCGCATTTTTCAAAGCGGACAGACAGAGGGAGTAGTAAAGGCAGCGATAGCCGTATTTGACAATAATATCTACGTTACTCAATGTCCGACTCTCACCACAAATAATATCGCAGTGGTTGTAGTCAAAACAAATACCTGGGAGATGGGTGTCATTTCACTCTATCTTGAGCCGGATGTACCCATCGAACCGTACATGGATCAACTAAAGGATATAGTTACAAAATTGGGAAAAATGAAAATATTGATTGGAGGTGACACAAATGCTTGGAGCCCTTGGTGGGGCAGTATAAAGGAAGATAAACGAGGAGAAATGCTTTTGGGTACTCTAAACCAGCTAGATCTTCACATACTTAATAAAGGAGACACCCCAACTTTCGATACGGTGAGAGGCGGTAAAATATATCAGAGCCATGTCGACATCACAGTGTGCTCGGAAAACTTATTAAGTCTGGTAGAGGATTGGAAGATTGACGACAGCGTGACAAGTTCAGATCACAACACTATTAAATTTAGAATTAACCAAGTAAAAACGGTTGGGCTTAAAATAGAAAGAGTTACAAGATTATATGATAGTAAAAAAGCAAATTGGAGTCAGTTTCGTAAGAAACTGGCACAATTGCTAACAGATAAAAATTTAAAAATATTAGAAATAAATAAAATAGACAATAAGGTAAATTTAGAGTACAAATTAGGTGAATATTTGGAAACAATTAAAGAAACATGCGAGGCCACAATCCCAAAAATTAAAAATAAAGGTAAACTTACCCTGCCGTGGTGGAACCAAGAACTTGTTGCGCTTAAGAAAAATGTCATCACTAAAAAACGCCGCATAAGATGTGCTGCCGCGGTGCGACGAGCCGCCGTCGTCAAGGAGTACCTAGAAGCGAAAGACAAATATGAGTATGAAGCAAAAAAGGCTCAAGTCAAAAGCTGGAAGGACTTCTGTGGAAAACAGGACAAAGAAAGCTTGTGGGACGGGATATATCGGGTAATCGGCAGAACAGCAAAACGGCATGAAGACCTGCCACTTGTAAAAAACGGAAAAATATTAGACAATGAAGAATCGGCTAGGATGCTAGCGGAAACCTTTTACCCGGAGGACCTATTTGAAGCTGACGACGCAGACCATCAGCGTATAAGAAAAATAGCCGAAGAAGTAAATGCAGGATCGCAAGATGATTCTTGCGACCCACCATTCACTATCTCTGAGCTAAATTATGCCTTGAACAGTTTCAAACCAAAAAAGGCTCCGGGAGGGGACGGCTTCACGGCTGATATCTGCCGAGAGGCGATTTCCCAAAACCCCGGTATTTACTTGAGTCTTGCAAATAAATGCCTCGAGTTAGGACACTTCCCCATTATATGGAAGGAAGCAGTAGTTGTGGTCCTACGAAAGCCAGGAAGGGAGGATTACACACACCCGAAGGCCTACAGACCTATAGGTCTACTATCTGTTATGGGAAAAGTCCTGGAGAAGATGGTTATAAGAAGGGTAAGGTGGCACGTTCAACCAGGTTTTAGTACTCGCCAATACGGCTTCACACCACAAAGAAGCACCGAAGACTCCCTCTATGACATGATGAATTACATACGTACACAGTTACGAAATAAGAAGATAGTGACCATGATATCTCTTGACATAGAGGGAGCATTCGATAGTGCTTGGTGGCCAGCAATTAGATGTCGGTTGGCTGAGGAAAGATGCCCTATAAATATTAGGAAATTAATTGATAGTTATCTCCAGGACAGAAAAGTTAGAGTGAGGTATGCGGGTGTGGAGCAAATACAAACAACCACAAAGGGGTGCGTACAGGGCTCCATAGGTGGCCCGGTTCTGTGGAACTTGCTTCTGGACCCTTTGCTTAAAGAGCTGGAGAAAAGGGGTGATCGGTGTCAAGCGTTTGCCGACGACATCGTCCTGTTGTTTGCGGGTGACACGGCTCTTGAGATCCAAAGACGTGCGAATGCCGCTCTTGAACATGTTCGGAGGTGGGGAATCCGTAACAAACTCAAATTCGCGCCACATAAGACTAAGGCTATGGTTATAACTAACAAATTGAAATACGATTCCCCACGTCTAGACATGGGCGGGATAGGCATTGGCATGTCGGAGGAGATTAAGGTGCTTGGTGTCACCGTAGATAAGAAACTCACCTTCAACACCCATGTGAGAAATGTGAGTCGGAAGGCTACAGCACTCTACGGACAACTATCGAGAGCTGCAAAGGTTAGTTGGGGCCTTCAACCAGAGATCATCAGGACGATGTACACGGCGGTCGTTGAGCCGATAGTAATGTACGCGGCGAGCGTGTGGGCGCCAGCCGCTAAAAAGTTGGGAGTCCGAAAGCAACTGAATACTGTGCAGAGAGGATTCGCTCAAAAGATCATAAAAGCTTACCGTACTGTATCCCTACACTCGGCGCTAGTATTGGCTGGTCTGCTTCCTCTGGACTTAAGAGTCCAAGAAGCAGCATCACTTTTTGTAGCAAAGCGAGGGAAACTCCAGTCAGTGCTGGCAGACCGAGTGGTGGAAACAAAGGCGAGCTGCACGGAGTTGCCCCATCCAGCATCCGATATGGACCTGAAATTCATATGCCTGGTAAATGAGGACGAAACTAGACGCAACAACATCCAGAGTCTCCGAATATTTACCGACGGGAGTAAAATAGAGGGAAAGGTCGGAGCGGCATTATCTTTTTGGAATAGTGCCGCCGAGATCCGAACTCTGAAGCTCAAACTGTCGGACCACTGTACCGTTTACCAGGCAGAATTACTGGCCATATACATGGCAACTGAGCGGATCCTTTCTAGCGCGGAGACAACTTTCGGGGTTTACAGTGACTCTAGGTCTGCTCTAGAGACCATTGTAAACCAAGACTCCCAACACCCTTTAGCAGTCAAGACCCGTAAAAACATCCACAACATCTTGGGGCAACAAAAAACATTACAGCTCTTTTGGATTAAAGCCCATGCGGGTCTTGCAGAAAATGAACGTGCTGACGAGTTGGCAAAACACGCAGCGCTGCGAACTAAAAGAAGTCCGGACTATGACCTTTGTCCGGTCTCCTTTGTAAAGCGTCTCATACGATCGGAGACGCTACAAGAATGGAACCGGAGATATGCAGAGGGAGAGACCGCTAAAACAACAAAAGTTTTTCTGCCGGACGCTGAGTCAGCCCACAAAGTAATAAGGGAAACAGCGATGTCTCCGACGATGGTTCAGGCAATGACCGGACATGGTGGGTTCTCCGAGTACCTGTACCGATTTCGTTGCAAAGAGAGCCCATCATGCATCTGTGAGCCCGAAATCGAGGAGACAGTGTTGCACATCCTTCTAGAGTGTCCTCGGTTTGATAAAATCAGATATAATCTCGAGTTTGAAACCAATCTACAAATTAAAAAAGACAATTTGCATATATTGTTAAAAGAAAAAAGGACAAGAAATAATTTTATAAAATTTTGTGAGGGGGTAGTAAAACAAGTTATTAAAAATAATCAAAAGTAAATTATTTATAATTTTGTAAAATAATTTAAGATGACGAAAATGTAATGTGATGTTTGTAATTATTTATTATTATTATTGATATTTATGTATTATTATTATTACTGATTATTTACCAAACAATTTGAATCATTTTAGGAATTATTGAATTAATTAATTATACAATTTTATTGGTTGTAAAATGTAATGACGACTATATACTAGGTGCTTCCTTGTGTTTATACGATGTATATACAGAGAGAACGCACTGATTCAAAATTCAAAATTTATAAATATTTATTTTATTTAAAAGTTTTATAATTAAATTGAAGGTTAATTACACCAACGCATTAAAAAAGACTCTGAATACATTCGTCAGAGGGCTGCATTTAAAAAAAAAAAAAAAAAAAAAAAAAAAAAAAAAAAAAAAAAAAACCTAACCTAACCTAACCTAACCTAACCTAACCTAACCCCCAGTACGCACCGTAAAGTGTCACATTCAACATAAGCTCCACGAAAAAATTGCTTAAAAAATAGCAATTTTTGAGCTACGCGAGTGGAAGTGCTGTGAAAAAGTTTTTGAGTGTGCAATTCACTAGTGTAATTGGGGAGAAATCTGTTCAATACCATCACGGACAAAAACACCTCAAGCATACTCCAGAACTCACAGTACACTACACCGGAGATCCTGCAACGGGCTCTTTCTTCGCGTCCAACGTACTCCACACTGCAGTTCAACAACCGAGGAACAGCAGTGAGTTCACAACAATAAAAAAAAAAAAAAAAAAAAAAAAAAAAAAAAAAAAAAACAGTATAATATATCTAACTATATAAGGCAACCTTTATCTAGATATTAAGCACAAATTTGTATAACGTACTTGTATATTTAAAAAATAGAATTAAAAAAAAAAATGTCAGAAAACAAAGTTGTCTTGTCGGGTGTGGAGACCGCTGCCTCTAACAAGCCTTCTCAAAGCCACCCTGTTGCGCCGCCCAGAGCTCCACGATCGCTGCGGGAAAAAGTATTAACAAAAACAACTAACAGCGAAAAGTTGCCGCGGCCATCATCTCAGCCTGCAGCAGAAAAACGTTCTGTGGACTCAGCCCCGACAGACACACAGACCACTAGAAAAAAGGCTTCTTCGCACACCGCCACCCTACGAACAAAAATTTCTCAAAATTCCGTAAAAAGTGACAGCTCGATCCGGTCCTCCATTTGTGACCCGGCGGAGGTGGCTTTTGATAAAGTAGCAAACTGGAAGCAAGAAGAAATTCCCCCACTTCCAATCCTTTCGGACGAAGAACTCTCCATCACATCTGTGCCGGAATCACCATTATCGGAAGCACCGGAAAAAAGTAGACCCAGCCTGCTCATTAACTCCAACAGGCGACTGGGGGTGGAAATGGATATGGCGACAAAAGAAGCGAACGAAATGCTTCTGAGAGGGAAGGAGGCATTAGAAATGGCAGGGAACATGAAAAGGGAATGCAAACAAACAGCTTTAGAAAGTCTGCAGTCCCTCTACGAGATGGTCCTGGCATTGTCCGATTCGCGATCTAGACATAAGCACAACTTAGAAAAGGAACGCTCACGCAACGCTCATGAGCTAATGCGAGTGGAGCGGGCACATAATAAGCTTATGACACAAATTATGAAAGGAATGGCATCCGAAATAGGCCAAGCCAGGACTGATATAAAAAATACTCTCCAAGAATCTAAGGCGATAAGGGGCTGGCTGGACTTTGAAACCCAAGAGCCGTTTCGTAGAACATCGGAAATACTTAGGGCTGTAACGGATTTAGATAGGCGCATAGAGGTAATCCAAAATAACCTGACTCAGCAGAAGCAGGGAGGTGCAGAGAACATCTTACCTCACCTAAGAGTGGAACTCACTGGAGTAAAATCCAGCGTGGAAACACTCAGTATGCAATTGGATGACATGCGCCGAATTATCGAAAAATCCGATAATAATACCAAGGAGGTTCTCGAGACTGGCCAGAAAACCTTATTACGCCTTAAATCACCGCCATCCTGCCCCTCACAGGAAATAAACAAAAAGTTGGAGCAGGAGCTGGACGGAATGAAGAGGTCGCTGAAGGAGCTAGATGAAAACATTAGATCTGGACTCTCAGTCTTATCTTCGGCGGACTCTGGCAAAACATTCCAAACCAGCATCAGAGAACAGCTTCAACCCATTGAAGAACATTTAGGTGTTATGTCATCTGAGCTGAGGACGATCAGGGAACAGAAACGGGCTTCATCACCTACAGCCCCGAGTCTAGCAACGGAGCTTGCACAAGCTGGTGAAGCAGCAGCAAAACCGAAAAGGACTTACGCCAGAGTGGCTGCAAGCCTTCCCCTTCCTAAACCCAATCACACTCTTATAATCACATCAACTGATTCGAAGAATACAGCTGACAACATCATTGAGAGAATCAGGGAGGCCCTAGATACTAAAAAGACTGGAGCCAAAGTGGATAGGGTAAGGAAGGCGAAAAACCAAAAAGTCGTCCTCAGTTGTAACACCAAGGAGGATCTTAACCTTGTCCAAAACAGGGTTAAGACAAACAAAAATTTAAAAGTAGAGGTTGCAAGGACAAACAATCCCTTGGCGATGATCAGAGACGTGCTATCGTATCACAGCGACGTCGAAATCGTCGAAAATATACTGGCGCAGAATAAACATCTTCTGCATGACGTCGATGAAAAAGAGCGAACAATCAGAGTTCGATACAGGAAAAAGGCGAGGAATCCACATGAGTGCCATCCTGTACTCGAGCTCTCTCCACAAGTTCACAGGCGCTTCATTGATGCGGGCAAAATTTACATTGGCCTCCAAAGGAGACCAATAATGGACCACTCTCCCCTAGTGCAATGCACTAAATGTCTTGGTTTTGGCCACACAAAGGCAGTGTGCCATGAAAAGGAGGAACTCTGTAGTCATTGCGGAGAGACTCACTCATGGGACAAATGCCCAACCAGACTGGAGGGGAGACCCCCAAGATGTAAAAATTGCCTAAAAGCGCACGGTGGCGACACGGACCTGGCACACAATGCTTTTAGCTTTGATTGCCGGGAAAAGCAGAAGTGGGATGCCATAGCACGATCTCGCATAACATATTGCTAAGGGCAGCCAAAACAACACCATCTCAAACATTAGTAGGTCAGATACACACATTAAAATCATTCAGGTGAACTTGCAACGCTCCAGGGTAGCAACGGCGGAACTCCTTCAGGTTGCAGCGGATAAAGGAGTGTCGATCGCCATTGTACAGGAACCCTATGTGGGAAAAAATGGCGTTATTAAAGAACATCCTGGCACGCGAGTTATTCAATGCAGCCTGAATAGACAAAAACCAGTGAAGGCCGCAGTCCTTGTCTTCGGGAATCAGCTGGAGATCATTCATGATCCACAGCTGGTTACTGAAACAGAAGCGGCGGTGTTTCTGGTCGCAGGAAACCTAAAATTAGGAGTCGTGTCAGTCTACCTCGAGGGCGATCAAGATATCAATCCCTACCTTAGACGAATCCAAGCAGCATGTGAAAAACTTCACACAAACAACATCATAGTGGCTGGAGACGTAAATGCTTGGAGTCAATGGTGGGGAAGCAACACAGAAGACGAAAGAGGCGCGGCATATAACACCTTCCTCAATGAAATGGATCTCCATATCCTCAACACCGGTGACATACCTACCTTCGAAACTTACAGAAGGGGGAGAATCTGCTCGAGCATAGTAGATGTAACTGCTTGCAGTCCGTCACTTCTCGGCAATGTGGAGGACTGGAGAGTGGAGAGAAGTCTAATTACATCAGACCATAATGCCATAACATTTACATTGCGCACTAAAACGGCCTTAAAACCATTACGGCCCTGCACAACGCGCAAATACAACACCAGGAAGGCAAAATGGTCAGATTTCTCATCACACTTCAGATCACTACTAGAAGAAAGAGCCATAACTCCCACATTAATCGAGGGGGTGGAAACCCATGAGGAACTAGAATCCATCACAATAGCCTACACAAAAGTAATCCAGGAATCTTGCGACGAGACTATTCCGAAAGTAGGCACGAGGGGGGTAAATGCAACGCCTCCATGGTGGTCAAAAACCCTCAACCAACTCAAAAGAGAAGTCCAAAGGAAAAAAAGACGCATAAGAAATGCGGCACCAAGTCGAATACAACACGTTATAGATGACTACATAAACTGTAAAAAACAGTACACCATAAAAGTTGAGGAGGCGCAAACCGAAAGCTGGAAAGAATTTTGCACGACACAGGACAAGGAGAGCATGTGGGATAAAATTTACAGAGTTATCCGAAAATCCTCAAGAAGATATGAGGACATGCTCCTAAGAAACAACCAGGGTGAAACCCTGACATCTGAAAAGTCAGCAGAACTCTTGGCTCAAACATTTTACCCTGACGACTGTGTGGTTACCGATCAGCCGTACCACACCAAAGTACGAGAGCTGACGGACTTCAACAAAGACCTAGGTTTGTCAGAAGATGATCCACCTTTTACAGAAGCGGAGCTTGATTCAGTGTTACAAACACTCAACCCAAAAAAAGCTCCTGGACCAGATGGGCTAACATCTGACATCTGCTCCGCCGCAATTCACTGCAACAGGAAGGTATTCCTAGCGATAGCCAACATGTGCTTGAAAATGGCATACTTTCCCAAGCAGTGGAAAACTGCACACGTGGTCATCATTCGTAAACCAGGGAAGGATGACTACACTCATCCAAAGTCATACCGACCCATAGGTCTCCTGTCAGTACTCGGAAAAATAGTCGAGAAATTGATGGTGGGCCGAATCCAGTGGCATGTCCTCCCAACTCTAAATAAAAACCAGTATGGCTTCATGCCTCAACGTGGTACTGAGGACGCCCTCTATCATCTATTGGAACATATTAAAAACGAAGTGAGGAATAAAAAGATCGTCCTCGTTATTTCACTAGATATAGAGGGAGCCTTCGACAACGCTTGGTGGCCAGCATTGAAACTGCAACTAGCCAAGAAGAAATGTCCCAAAAACCTCTACGATATGGTTGGCTCTTACCTTCAAGACCGAAAAATCACAGTCAACTACGCCAGAGCAACCAGTGAGAAGGGAACTACAAAGGGCTGTGTTCAAGGATCTATTGGCGGACCAACCTTTTGGAATGTTATCCTAGACTCACTGCTGCACCAACTCACGTACGAAGGAGTATACTGTCAGGCATTTGCGGATGACGTTGTCTTGGTGTTCTCGGGACACTCAACGAGTGCCCTGGAGCAACAAGCCAATGACACTTTAAAGAGGGTAACGAAATGGGGAACCAAGAACAAGTTAAAGTTTGCAGCGCACAAAACAAATGCAATGCTCATAACTAAGAAACTTAAATTCGACTACCCTAACCTGCATATGTCTGGCAGCAGAGTGAACCTCGTAGAGGAAATTAAAGTACTTGGTCTCATCATCGACCGTGGACTCACCTTTAAACCGCATGTAGCAGCCGCATGCAAAAAAGCGGCTGACATATACAAGCAGCTTGCATGCGCGGCCAAGGTGACCTGGGGTCTCAATGGTGAGATTGTAAGGACAATATACGTTGCAGTCGTCGAACCTATAGTGATGTACGCTTCGAGCGCGTGGTCTTCAGCAACAGAACTACAGATGATTAAAGACCAACTTAACACGTTGCAAAGGGGCTTCGCGCAGAAGATCTGTAAAGCGTACCGCACGGTGTCGCTCACTTCCGCACTCGCCATCTCGGGTCTGCTTCCGCTAGACCTGAGAATACAAGAGGCGTCTAGCCTGTACAAGACCAAGAAACAAGGCTCACTAGACTACTTACCACCAGGAAGAGAGCTTGAAAACCGTGTAAATCACTTGGACCAACCTCATCCCTCTAAACTCATCAAATTGGATTATGAGTTACTGGAAACGGTAGAAAAAACAAATCTCCACCAACTAACCGGCCCTCACATATACACTGATGGAAGCAAGATAGAAGGGAGGGTCGGAGCAGCCTTAACATGTTGGGAAGATGGCAGGGAGACCAGTAGTTCCACCTTTAGACTGGACCCATCCTGCACAGTTTTCCAGTCCGAGCTCTACGCCTTGCTCAGGGCAACCAAGCTAGCAGAATCAAGGACAGAACCCGTTATTAACATAATGAGCGACTCAAGATCTTCGCTCGATCTGCTAGCGAACCCTAAAGCAAGCCATCCCCTATCAAAAGCCATACAAGAAAGCATAGGGAAGATGAGAAAAGAGGGAAGAAAAATAAGACTATTCTGGTTGAGGGCCCATGTAGGCACGTCCGGAAATGAGAGAGCCGACGAGCTTGCCAAGGCGGCGGCACTCCGGGAAACAGCCACTCTAGACTACGACAAAATTCCCGTGTCCTATGTTAAAAAGAAAATCAGAGAGGAAACTGTTCGGATCTGGCAGGACAGATACGAGACCTCCACCACTGGGCATGTCACCAAAATATTCCTTCCGGATATAGCAAAAGCATACCGGATAGTGAGGAAAACCAAGTTGACACCCACACAGGTACAAGTGTTAACAGGACATGGTGGAATTGCGGAATACTTGCACCGCTTTAAATTAAAAGACACTCCAGGGTGCGAGTGCGATCCGAATGTTAGTGAGTCAGTGTGGCATGTGATTCTTGAGTGTCCCCGCTATCAAGTGGCACGTCTGGACCTTGAGTTCCGGATAAACGCCAATCTTAATAAATCTGACCTACATAAAATAATCGAAGAAGATGACAAAAGGCACAAATTCCTGGCATTCGTGGAGTCCATCTTCCGCGCCGCTGCGAAGCGCAACGCCACAAACAATCCATCCCCCAGACATCAGCAAACTGTTGCGGAGTCTATAGAAGTTTGCATAAAAGAGAAGAGCATCCCAGCCAATAAAGTAGAATATCAGTTAATTGCATGCGCTGAAAGAGGCAATCCAGGCCTGAGAATTCGAGGAGTAGCTCTCTTCATGGATAACAACACAGAGCGTTTCGGGATAAGCTTTTGCTCAACAGTGGGCCGAAACTATGTCAAAATCTCTCCTGGTCTCGCAAGCTTACTAAACGGCAGTACCTTCAAAACGAGCATGAAGCGCAAAACATACGATGCGCTAATTGAGATAGAAGTCGCCAACCAACGATGTCGAATAGTAAGGTCGAAAAACAAAACGATCTTGCTGTTCACATGGAGCGAACAGAAAACTCCATTCGCCCAGGCATGCTCACTGCTAACGAGACTCGGTGAGGTAGAGACAGTGGACATACCTCGCATCATAAGTGTGGACGCCATGGTGGTCTTGTATGAGAAAGGTGAAGTCGTGGACCACATTGGTTGCATAAAAGCCTCAAATAAACATGAAATAGTCGTGTATGAGGATAGGGGCGAAAACCTGAGCTTCCTCAAACATCACGACTCGACTATGGCAACTCAACACCAAACAGCAAATCCAGAAACACTTAGTGGCTCAGAACGCCTGCAACTGAAAACGGCCCAAGAAAAGGCCGCAGCCAGAGAAAAAATTACCAAAAGTTCTGAGTCTC
>CAVLGL010000084.1:57500-125000 GCA_963668995.1 Parnassius mnemosyne
TCTCTGTTTTACATTTTAGTTGATATATTTATACATCCTTTATACACATTATACTATTGACGCTACACGGACATATACTCCCAAGATGTTTGGAATTAGAACACCAACTAAACCGACACAATCACCCTCTAAAACAGGAAGTGAAATTTCAAAAGTAAGACGCAGCATAGATGACTGGGAATCTAACATTGATTCAACCCCATCCATGACTACCACGACAATGCAGGCAGGTACTGCTAAAACAAAACCAACGGTATCAGTGCTACAAAACAGTAAAACCACGCAAAAAGTGTCTGTTGAAATACACACTCCGCCAAAGCAGCAGTATGAAAATAGAACAATGGAAGCAAAGGCCTGTTTAACAAAAGGCAAGCTTCATCTAAACGCCTCTCGGAATACGAAAACAGAGATAAAAAATGGCGTTGTAGAAGCACTGGATCGATTATATCAGCTTGTTAAAGAAGCTGAAATGGAGTTAAAGGCAAAAAAGGCAAAAGGAGAAAAGGAAAAGAGTGAAAAGCTAGAGTTGGAAACTGCTGCTACTGACTCTACCTTCTCAGTCATCTCACCTCACCAATCAGACCTAAAAACAAGGATTGAGGAGCACGCAAGATTGCTGCAAGAAACAAATAAAAAGATGGAAGAGTTGAAAGAATCGATGGAAAAGCAAAGAGAAACACTAGAGCGAGCGACAATGCCAACATACGCTAATGTAACTGCAGACAAAATCATTAAAACTCCCCCACAGCGTAGTACCCTACATTCCGTAGTAATAACATCAACAGATGAAACTGAAACGGGGGAAGAGGTGATGAACCGGGTCAGAAAGGCAGCTGATGCAAAAGAAGGGTGGATAAAGGTTGGAAGGGTAAGGAAAGCAAAGGATAGAAAAATCATTATGGGTTTCGAAACAAAAGAGGAAAGGAACAAAATGAAAAATCGGCTTGAAAAAGAAGGAGTAAATCTCACCGTCGAAGAGGTCAAAAACAGGGACCCACTTTTGATCCTCAGAAATGTACTTCTTGTAAACACAGACGAAGACGTAATCAAGGCTCTGAGGAATCAAAATCGCGGTGTTTTTCACGGTCTCGACGAAGGTGAGATCAGAATTGAAATAAAATATAGAAGAAAAACAAGAAATCCCCACACCAGCCACATTGTTCTTAGTGTCTCGCCTATCATCTGGCAAAGAGTTATAGAAATTGGGAGTATTCATATTGATTTACAACGTGTTAGAGCAGAAGACCAATCCCCACTGGTGCAATGCACACGCTGTTTAGGATATGGTCACGGTAAGAGGTTCTGTAAAGAACTATCAGACCTATGTAGCCACTGTGGTGGCCCCCACCTGAGATCCGAGTGTGGTGACTGGCTCGCTGGTGAACCACCCAAATGCCGAAACTGCTCAAAGGCAAAATTGTTCCAGACAGAACATAATGCCTTTAGCACAAACTGCCCAACGCGCCGAAAGTGGGATGAATTGGCCCGGTCAACTATAGCATATTGCTAAAGGTGCACAAGTTGAACAAGCCCACTATAAAATTATCCAAGCAAACCTCCAGCGCAAAAAATTAGCAACCCATGAACTTTTTATTGAAGCTGAGAAACGTCGAGCTGATATAGCACTACTTCAAGAACCATACGTAGGTGGTGCTAACACGATGAAAGGTCAAAGAGGCGTGAGGGTTTTTCAAAACTCTAGCCCAGGAGAAGGGACTGTTAAGGCAGCGGTAGCCGTCTTCAACGTTGATTTTAACATAAAACAGTACCCAAAACTCACCACAAACAACATCATTGTGGTGGGAATTCAAACTAGAGCTTGGGAAATAACACTCGTCTCTTATTACTTCGAGCCAGATCAGCCCATAGAACCGTATATTGATCACCTTAAAAAGATAGAGCAAGAAATTGGAAGTACAAAGTGGATTGCTGGAGGTGACGCCAATTCAAAAAGTACATGGTGGGGAAGCCCGATCGTTGACCATAGAGGAGAAGAAATCGCAGGAGCTTTCGAGGAGCTGGGTCTGAACATACTGAATAGAGGGGACATTCCGACCTTCGATACCATCCGAGGAGGAAAACGATATTCCAGCTACGTCGATATAACAGCCTGCTCGACCGACATCCTGGACTTGGTAGATGACTGGACAGTGGACGAGGGTCTTACGAGCTCGGACCACAACGGCATTATTTTTAATATTCGGCTACAAAAATCAAAAGGTCTAAGAGTAAACAGAACTACTAGACTGTTTAATACAAAGAAGGCAAATTGGCATAAGTTTCATGAGAAACTTAACCAATTGCTGTCAGAAAATCAATTTAACAAATCGGAAATAGAAAATATTGAAACCATTGAACAAATAGACATAGCAACAGATAAATTAACAATATCCATAACAGACACTTGCAAGCAAACAATGCCAACCAAAAAAGCTACAGAAGAACTTACCTTGCCGTGGTGGTCCGATAAGCTCAACAAGATGAAAAAAGAAGTCACTACCATGAAACGAAGGATCAAATGTGCTGCCCTGGTCCGTAGACAGAAGGTCGTAGAAGAGTACCTGGAACAAAAAGAGAGGTATGAGTCAGAAGCTATTAAAGCCCAGATCGAGAGCTGGAAATACTTTTGCTGCAAGCAGGATAAGGAGGGGGTCTGGGAAGGTATCTATAGGGTAATTGGGAGAACAACGCGCAGGGACGAGGACCAGCCACTGGAAATCAATAAGGTAGTGTTAGACGCAAAAGGTTCCGTGAAGTTATTGGCGGAAACGTTCTTTCCGGAAGACTTAACAGACAGCGAAAACACTTACCATCGCCACGTAAGAATAAAAGCTGACAAAGTGAACTCTGCTGAGCAAGATGACCTGTGTGATCCCCTGTTCACAATGTTAGAATTGAAACAGGCGTATCGATCCTTCAACCCGAAAAAGGCCCCAGGAGCGGACGGTTTCACAGCTGATATATGTCTACACGCTATAGAAAGCAACCCCGAGTTATTCTTGGCCTTCCTTAATAAATGTTTAACTCTACAACACTTCCCAAAAACCTGGAAAATCGCGACAGTCATAGTGCTTAAAAAACCAGGGAAAGTAGATTACACCATGCCGAAAGCGTACAGGCCCATTGGACTACTACCTATACTAGGAAAGATCTTTGAGAAAATGCTGGTGAACCGCCTCAAATTTCACCTTTTGCCAAGGATAAGTACTCGCCAGTACGGGTTCATGCCACAGAGAAGCACCGAAGACGCCCTCTATGTACTAATGCAGTTCATTCACATGAAGCTGAATCAAAAGAAAATTATAGCGCTAGTATCATTGGACATCGAGGGAGCTTTTGATAGCGCCTGGTGGCCAGCCATACGAGTCCGACTGGCTGAGGAAAGGTGTCCGCTTAACTTGAGGAGGGTCATAGATAGTTATCTCAAAGACAGGAAAGTCGTAGTCAGGTACGCTGGAGAGGAATATGCTAAAGGTACAAGCAGAGGTTGTGTCCAGGGATCCATTGGAGGCCCAATCCTATGGAATCTTCTGCTAGACCCTCTCTTGAAAAGTCTCGAATGCAGGGGAGATTATTGTCAGGCGTTCGCGGACGACGTCGTATTAGTCTTCGACGGCGACACAGCACACGAAATGGAGCGACGTGCCAATGCCACTCTAGAACATGTCTGTGCGTGGGGTGTTGAAAATAAATTGAAGTTTGCGCCACACAAGACGAACGCGATGATAATAACAAGAAAACTGAAACACGATGTACCACGCCTCAACATGGGAGGTACTGCAATTGGCATGTCAAAAGAAATAAAGCTACTTGGGTTTACAATTGACGAAAAGCTTACTTTTAACACCCATGTATCGAATGTGTGTAAGAAGGCAATCGGCATCTACAAACAACTATGCAAAGCGGCGAAGGTTAGTTGGGGACTCCATCCGGAAGTGATAAGAGTGATATATCTCGCGACCGTAGAGCCTATTATACTTTACGCTGCTAGCGTTTGGGCACAGGCTGCAAAAAAGCTGGGGATAATAAAACAACTCGCCGTAGTCCAGCGCGGTATCGCGCAAAAACTATGCAAAGCCTACCGAACGGTCTCTCTGAATTCGGCGCTAGTACTGGCTGGAATACTCCCCCTGGACCTCCGAGTCCGTGAGGCTGCTTTATTATATGAAGCCAAGAGGGGGCTGCCACAGCCAGTGTTGGCGGGAAGAGAGGTCGAGAGAATGGCTTCAGCTTTTGAGGGCCCACACCCTGCTGAGCGCCTGGAATTAGGAATTATTTGTTTGGTAAACGAGGAGCAGGTGAACAAACACAGCGAAATAAACGTCCACATATTTACTGACGGGAGCAAGATTGAGGGCAAGGTTGGCGCCGCCCTTTCCGAATGGAAAAACAAGACCGAAAATAAAGCCCTCAAACTTGCTCTACCAACATACTGCACAGTTTACCAAGCCGAGCTCCTGGCCATTTGCAGGGCGACTGGACAAATCCTCAAGCACAGAGCGTCCTCCTTTGGAATTTACAGCGACTCAATGGCGGCCCTTCAAACGATCATAAACCCAAACTGCCTTCACCCGTTAGCCGTGGAATGTAGAGATAATTTAAGAGCAATATCTCTCCAAAGCAAAGTAGTAACTTTGTTTTGGATTAAAGCCCACGCGGGCTTAGAGGGGAATGAACGAGCAGACAGACTAGCAAAAGAGGCCGCAAAAAATTCCAAAGTGAGACCGGATTACGATCTTTGCCCGGTTTCATTCGTCAAGCGAAGCATCCGTATGGCAACGCTAGACGAATGGAACCAAAGATACCAGACTGGCGAAACAGGAAAGATCACGAAGCTGTTTTTCCCAGACGCGAAAGTGGCCTACCGAATAATAAGAAAATTTGAAGCAAGCAGCGAGACTACCCAAGTCATGACAGGGCATGGTGGATTTTCTGAATACTTACACCGCTTTAAGTGTAAAGAGAATCCATCGTGCATTTGCGACCCCGATGCTGAAGAAACTGTGCCACACATTTTGCTGGATTGTCCCGCATACGCCGCAGAGCGCCTGAAAATAGAAAATGAAATTGAATTAAAATTAATTAAGGAGAATATAAATATCATAATGATGAGTAAATACAGAGAAAAATTTATGAGTTATTGTTTGAAAATTGCAAAAAGAGTAATAAATAGGAATAAAACTGTTTAAGTAAGGATGCTGCCATAATATATTGTATTATATTACAGATCAGCATTACAAAATAAATTGAAATATGTATTAGAAATAATCAAATAGAACATAAGCAATAACTAACAAATAGTATAAGTCATATAAGTATTATATAAGTTGTCACTACCCCCAGCATTAAATATTGGAAATTGTTGTTGCATGCACTAGACTAAGAGTAGTAGGACTCCCGAACGAAAACCCGGAGTCCTCTACACCTTTTATAACATCAAGGACTAAATAAATAAAAGAACATGAATTCAAAGTCCGTGTCGAGCTGACAATGTCTCTGACCCCCATGTCAGAGGGAAGCAGCAAAGCATACAAAAAAAAAAAAAAAAAAAAAAAAAAAAAAACCTAACCTAACCTAACCTAACCTTTTTTTTTTTTTTTTTTTACATGGGGAAATGCCTACGCATACCCGCCTCGCGGGGGCAAGGACGGGTTATGTCGGACTCGCACCGACTAAAACCCCATGGTGTTCCACCCTCGTCGCATATTGGCAGGGCCACGGGAACGCTTTCGCACACTTCCGCGGCCCCACCTGCGCTGGCCACTCCAAGGCGGCCCCTCCTCGGGAGAGGACTACTCCTCCCCCATCTCCCTCTCCGGTAAGGCGCACCAGAACACATGGCGCGCCCTCCTCCTCGGCCTCCAGTTTCACATGCGCAACGGACACCCCCGTGTCCGATGCGCGAAGGCCATGGGGCCAGGAAAAACTAGCACTCATTAGCACCAGCATTCCTGACCCCAGCGGCGGATCTGGTCTATGGCTCCGCCGCCAACCAAGATTCGGCTGCGGAGGGTAGGGAGAGCGGCGCCTCGCAATACCGACACTCCTCTCCCCCCGCAGCCCCACCACCACCGCATCAATTGACGTTGCGGCCCCGTCTGAGTCGCGGAGGATAGGGCGAGTGGCGCATCGCCATACCAACACTCCTCTTCCTCCGCGACTCCACCTCGGCTGCAGCGGTAGAGGGTTGCGGACTCCCCTCTCACCACAGCCCCCCGACACACATCCGAAGTGGGCTTCCCAAGCCCACTCGGAGTGGCCACCTCGGGCCGGCCCTTCACCTCGGGCCAGCCAAGGGGTTCCTCTTCGTTCACCGTGGTTGACCAAGCCACGGCTACTAAGCCCCCCCGCCACAACAAGGCGGGAACCCGTTCGGGGGGGAACCTAACCTAACCTAACCTAACCTTTTTTTTTTTTTTTTTTTTTTTTTTTTTTTTTTTTTTTTTACGGGGGGAAATCCTCATGGACTACCTCCGCCTGGGGAAAGGCGGAGGGGCGTGCCGGACTCTTACCGGCTAAAACCACCCCGGTGTCTCCTCACACGTGCGCGTGGGGCCGCGGGAATCCAAATTCTTCCGCAGCCCCACACTAGTGCTGGCCCGGTCTGTCCGGGCCTCGTCTCCTGCACGGGGTAGTGAGGTGTTAAACTACCCCGTGTATCGCCTCAGGGGCGCGCGCCGACACCCGCGCGCGCCTCCGCCTCGGGTCCATCGAGTAGGGGTGGCGGGGGCTTCCCCAAGTCCCTCGCCCCTGGACCCATTTATGGGGGCCGGAAAAGGGCGTTGTCCGCCCTTCTCCTGCGCCCGGTGCGCCTTCTGCGGCCAGGGAAGGGAGTCGAGATCTCCCTTTCCCGTTCCGCAGTTTCCTTCTGCGACATCACGTCCTCGCAGAAGGACACCACTGCATCCCACGACTCTGCGCTACCGACCATCTTCTGCACTAAGGCCGGCAGCGACAGATCGCCTCCTACTTTATTTGTGAGGACACGGCGCTGCTCCTCCCAAGCTACACACTCGGCGAGCGTGTGTTGCGCCGTGTCCTCCCCGCAATGGACGCAGTGGTGGCACCGAGCGTCTGGCTCCCTGTCTATGCGGCGCAGGTACTTGCCGAAGCAGCCATGCCCCGACAGCACCTGCGTCACCCTAAACGACAGGGAGCCGTACCTTCTCCCGAGCCAGTCGTCGAGTACTGGCCGGATCGCCTCGACGGTAGCGAGGCCGGCGGTAGGGCGCAGAAGCCTTTGCCGCCATTCCGCCACCAACCTAACCTAACCTAACCTAACCTAACCTAACCTAACCTAACCTAACCTAACCTAACCTAACCTAACCTAACCTAACCTAACCTAACCTAACCTAACCTTGTATGGTATGACAAAAATTGTAGAACAAGGAAAAGAACAAAGTATTGATAAAGAAAAATCAGGTCAAGGAAGGAGCCAAGAATTAGAGCACGAATTAATAAGAAAATTAGAACAACATAGTAAATTCCTCGCTGAATGCAGAACAGAGACCCAACGTTTGTGCGAAGAGGTGAAAAGCCATAGGGAGGAACTCACTACCTACGCAACTGTTGCAGCAACCAGAAAGCAGTCCCAGGAATCTATTGCGCCTATCTCTAAAAATACTTTATCCGCTCAAATGCATTCAATCATAGTTACATCAGATAATGAAAAAGATACGAGTGGTGAAGTCCTGGAAAAAGTAAGAGTGGCGGTAAATGCAAAAGTGAGCGGGTTAAGGGTAGAGAAGGTAAGGAAGGCTAGAGACCAAAAGGTGATCGTGGGTTGTGGAACCAGAGAGGACATGGAAATGGTAGCGAACCGACTCAAAGCCAGTGACACTGGGCTCTCAGTCGAGGAGGCTAAAAGCAAAGATCCCCTGGTCATACTGAGGGACGTACTACTGATCAATACCGACGAGGACATAATCGCTGCTATTAGGAACCAGAACAAGAACTTGCTGGAATATCTGAATAGCGAGGAGGTAAGATTGGTAGTACGATACCGGAAAAAGACCAGGAACCCCCACACAAACCATGTGATCCTGCAGGTCTCCCCACTGGTATGGAAACGACTGGTTGAGGTGGGTCGTTTGCATGTAGATTTGCAACGCGTGGTGGTTACTGACCAGTCACCACTGATACAATGCTCCAAGTGCCTAGCATATGGACACGGAAAGAGGCACTGCAAGGAGGCAGAGGACGTATGCTCTCATTGCGGTGGACCTCACTTGAAGAGCTCATGTACTGCTTTTTTGGCTGGGGAAGTGCCCTCATGTAGTAACTGCCACAAAGCGAAGATGGATCGCCAAGACCACAACGCTTTTGACAACGAGTGCCCAATACGCAGAAGATGGGATGCAATTGCCAGAACTAGCGTGGCATATTGCTAAAGTTGAGTCCGGAAAAAATGGCACAGAGACAGGAAGTCAGTTCGCAGCACAAATAAGAAAAATTTTGGTGGCACAAGCAAACTTACAGAGGAAGGAGCTCGCAACGAGCGAATTAATGCTCGAAGCGAGCAAGAGAAATATGAGCTTTGCTTTAATTCAGGAACCGTACGTGGGGGGAGTCGGATATATGAGGGACTATCGGGGAACCCGTATATTCCAGAGCGCCCAGAGAGGAGAAGGAGTGGTGAAGGCGGCGATAGCCGTCTTTGACAACAACATCATTGTTACCCAATGTCCGACTCTCACCACGAATAACATCGTGGTGGTTAAAATGCAAATGAACAACCTGTATATAGGACTGATCTCACTGTACCTGGAACCGGATTCACCCATAGAACCTTACATCAACCAACTTAAAAAGATAGTTATAGAAATGGGAAAAACAGAAGTACTCATAGGAGGAGACGCAAATGCTTGGAGCCCATGGTGGGGAAGTGCGAAGGAAGATGGACGTGGAGAAACGCTGGCAGGTGCTCTGGATGAACTCGGATTACACATACTAAATGAGGGAGATGTGCCAACATTTGACACAATTAGAGGCGGTAAAAGATACAGTAGCCACGTTGACATTACAGCGTGCTCCGAAAATCTTTTTAAATTGGTGGATGACTGGAAGGTAGACGAGAGCGTAACAAGTTCGGACCACAACACAATACTATTCAAAATTAAAAGTACAAAATCTCCTGGCAAAACTATTAAACGGACAACAAGGATATACAACAGCAAAAAGGCAAAATGGAGTCAGTTTCATGTGAAACTGACTCAATTATTGACCGACAGTAAAATAAACAAAATAGAAATAGATAGTATAAGAAATAGTATAAATTTGGAAAAACATTTAGAGAAATATTTAGAAGTAGTAAAAGAAGTCTGTGATGCTACCATTCCCAAAAATAAAAATCAAAGTAAACTTACCTTGCCGTGGTGGAATGATGAGCTTGTTATGCTAAAGAAGGACGCCACTACCAAAAAGCGCCGAATAAGATGTGCCGCTCCCGTGCGGAGGGCCGATGTCGTTGCAGCGTACCTGCAAGCGAAAAATATGTACGAATGTGAAGCAAAAAAGGCTCAGGTAAAAAGTTGGAAGGAGTTCTGTGGAAGACAGGACAGGGAAGGGTTATGGGACGGGATATATCGGGTTATCGGCAGAACTACAAAAAGGCACGAAGATCTGCCTCTTTTCAAAGGCGGAAAAATACTCAATAACACCGAATCGGCAAAGATGTTGGCCGAGACCTTCTATCCGGAGGACCTAGTTGAAGCTGATAACGCAGAACACCAGCGTATCAGGGAGTTAGCCGAAACAGTCAATGAAGGGATACAAGATAATTCTTGTGACCCACCATTTACAGTCGCAGAGCTAAAACACGCAACCAACAGCTTCAATCCGAAAAAGGCTCCGGGTGGAGACGGTTTCACGGCTGATATTTGCCGACAAGTAATCCTCCATAACCCAGAACTTTACCTGAGCCTAGCAAACAAGTGTTTAGAGTTAGGACACTTTCCCACAGTGTGGAAAGCAGCAATAGTCGTGGTTCTGAGAAAACCGGGGAAAGAAGATTATACGCACCCCAAAGCCTATAGACCGATAGGCTTGCTATCAATAATGGGCAAAATCCTGGAGAAAATGACTATCAGAAGGATAAGGTGGCATATTCAACCTGGGGGGAGTACTCGCCAATACGGCTTCACACCACAGAAAAGCACCGAAGATTCCCTCTATGACATGATGGAGTATATACAAACACAACTACGAAATAAAAAGATAATTACCATGGTATCACTTGACATAGAGGGAGCCTTCGACAGTGCATGGTGGCCGGCCATCAGATGTCGATTGGCTGAGGAAAAATGCCCTATTAACATACGACGGTTGATGGATAGTTATCTCCAGGATAGAAAAGTTAGCATCAGGTACGCTGGCGTAGAGTACAACCAGAACGCTTCAAAGGGGTGCGTACAGGGTTCCATAGGAGGACCGGTACTGTGGAATTTGCTTCTTGATCCTCTGCTCAAGGAGTTGGAAGCAAGAGGCGACCGGTGTCAGGCTTTCGCCGACGATATCGTCCTTCTGTTTGCGGGGGACACGGCACTTGAAATCCAGAGGCGTGCAAATGCCGCTCTCGAGCATGTTCGGATGTGGGGAATTCGTAATAAACTGAACTTTGCGCCACACAAGACCAAGGCTATGGTAATTACTAATAAGTTAAAATACGATTCACCACGTCTGAGCATGGGCGGGATAGACATTGGCATGTCGGAGGAGATCAAAGTGCTCGGTCTCACCGTCGACAGGAAGCTCACATTTAAAAGCCACGTAAAAAATGTGTGCAGGAAGGCCACAGCTCTTTACACACAACTATCAAGAGCTGCCAAAATCAGTTGGGGCCTTCAACCCGAAATCATAAGGACGATATACGTGGCGGTTGCTGAACCGGTTGTCTTGTATGCAGCGAGTGCGTGGGCGCCAGCCGTCAGCAAACTGGGAGTCCGAAGGCTTCTCAACACCGTGCAAAGAGGATTCGCTCAGAAAATTATAAAAGCATATCGTACCGTGTCTCTACACTCGGCGTTAGTGTTGGCGGGTCTGCTTCCTCTGGATCTAAGAATCCAGGAATCAGCATCCCTCTTTAGAGCAAAGAGAGGAAAGCTCCCGCCGGTTCTGGAAGACCGGGAGGTGGAGAAAAGGGCGAAATTTACCGAACTGCCCCACCCAGCATCTTATATGGACTTGGAATTCGTATGCCTGGTAGACGAAAACGATATGAGACTCAATAACACCCAGAGTCTCCGAATATTTACCGACGGGAGCAAAATAGAGGGAAAGGTCGGAGCAGCACTTTCCATTTGGAATAGTGCAGCCGAGATCCGAACTCTAAAGCTTAAACTGTCGGACTATTGTACCGTCTACCAGGCTGAATTGCTGGCCATATACAGGGCAACTGAGCGAATTCTCAACAGCGCTGAAGTAAGCTTTGGGGTTTACAGTGACTCTAGATCGGCACTTGAGACCATTGTAAACCCAGACTCCCAGCATCCATTAGCAGTAAAGACCCGCAAAAATATACACACCATCATTAAGCAACAAAAATGTTTCCAACTTTTTTGGATAAAAGCCCATGCGGGTCTGGCAGGGAATGAACGTGCTGACGAATTGGCTAAACTCGCTGCTCTTAGGATAAAATGTAAACCGGACTACGACTTATGCCCGATCTCCTACATAAAAAGTGTAATCCGTAAGGACACTATTGAAAAATGGAATAAAAGGTATGTAGAGGGTGAAACGGCTCTAATTACTAAAAAATTCTTCCCAAATGTCAGAGACGCTTACAAAGTGATTAAGGAGACAGCACTGTCTCCAACAATGATCCAAGCGATGACCGGACATGGTGGGTTCTCCGAGTATCTGTACCGATTCCGATGCAAGGAGAACCCTTCATGTGTCTGTGAGCCAGGAGTTGAGGAGACAGTGCTGCACGTACTTTTAGAGTGTCCTAGGTTCGGCAAACAAAGGTACGATTTTGAGACGTCGACCGGAGCAAGACTGGAAGAAGAGAAATTATATTTATTATTAGACAGTGAAATCACTCGAAGTAAGTTTATTAAATTCTGCGAAGAAATTATTAATGGGGTCGTGAAAAATAACCAAAATTGAATTATATTTTTAGTTTTATGCAATTTTATACAATCTTATGCAAATTTATACAAATTTATACAATTTTATACAATTTTATATATTTTAAACAATTATGTAAATAATAATAAAAATAATTAAAAGGGGCAATAACAACTAAAAAATGTCAATTCAATATATTTATTATTTTAAATCAAATGTTATGTTAGTGATAGTAATGTTATAGGTATCAAATTGATGTTAATAATTTAGTGTCACCAAAATAAACTTAGGCCAGAATTGCAAATGCAATATGCCATTCGGTGCTTCCTTGTGAATATACCAAGTATATTCAGAGAGAACGAACTGATTATAACATAAAATGAATATGTGAGAATAATGTGGTGATTGATTATTTATTTATTTATTTTGATTTGAATGTATAAATTATAAAAAGGTACTTTCCAACTACAGATAAAAAATGACTCTGATCTCTATGTCAGAGGGCTGCAGTATAAAAATAAAAAAAAAAAAAAAAAAAAAACCTAACCTAACCTAACCTAACCTAACCTAACCTAACCTTTTTTTTTTTTTTTTTTTTTTTTTTTCGTGGGGAAATCCTCATGGATACCTCCGGCTGCGGGGGCAACCGGAAGGTTATGCCGGACTCCTACCGGCTAAAACCCCACGGTGCCTCCTCGCACGTGCGCGTGGGGCCGCGGGAATCCAAATTCTTCCGCAGCCCCACACTAGTGCTGGCCCGGTCTGTCCGGGCCTCGTCTCCTGCTCGGGGTAGCGAGGTGTTCAGCTACCCCTCTCCACAGCCTCCAACTCCACCTGCGTATAGGACCCCCCCGAGTCCGATACGCGGAGGCCATGGGGCCCGGAAAATCGTGCGCTTAATAGCGCCCGCTTTCCCGACCCCAGCGGCGGATCTGGTCTCGGGCTCCGCCGCCAACCAAGTTTCGGCCGCGGAGGGTAGGGAGAGCGGCGCCTCGCAATACCGACACTCCTCTCCCCCCGCGGCCCCACCACCACCGCATCAACGGTGCGGCCCCGTTTGAGTCGCGGAGGATAGGGCGAGTGGCGCATCGCCATACCAACACTCCTCTTCCTCCGCGACTCGACCTCGGCTGCAGCGGTAGAGGGTGCGGACTCCCCTCTCACCGCAGCCCACCAACACACATCCGAAGTGGGCTTCCCAAACCCACTCGGAGTGGCCACCTCGGGCCGGCCCTACACCTCGGGCCAGCCAAGGGGTTCCTCTTCGTTCACCGTGGTTGACCAAGCCACGGCTACTAAGCCCCCCCGCCACGACAAGGCGGGAACCCGTTCGGGGGGGAACCTAACCTAACCTAACCTAACCTAACCTAACCTAACCTAACCTAACCTAACCTAACCTAACCTAACCTAACCTAACCTAACCTAACCTAACCTAACCTAACCTAACCTTTTTTTTTTTTTTCTTTTTTTTTCGTGGGGAAATCCTCATGGATACCTCCGGCTGCGGGGGCAACCGGAAGGTTATGCCGGACTCCTACCGGCCAAAACCCCACGGTGCCTCCTCGCACGTGCGCGCGGGGCCGCGGGAATCCAAATTCTTCCGCAGCCCCACACTAGTGCTGGCCCGGTCTGTCCGGGCCTCGTCTCCTGCACGGGGTAGCGAGGTGTTCAGCTACCCCCCTCCACAGCCTCCTACTCCACCTGCGTATCGGACCCCCCCGAGTCCGATACGCGGAGGCCATGGGGCCCGGAAAATCGAGCGCTTAATAGCGCCCTCTTTCCCGACCCCAGCGGCGGATCTGGTCTCGGGCTCCGCCGCCAACCAAGTTTCGGCCGCGGAGGGTAGGGAGAGCGGCGCCTCGCAATACCGACACTCCTCTCCCCCCGCGGCCCCACCACCACCGCATCAACGGTGCGGCCCCGTTTGAGTCGCGGAGGATAGGGCGAGTGGCGCATCGCCATACCAACACTCCTCTTCCTCCGCGACTCGACCTCGGCTGCAGCGGTAGAGGGTGCGGACTCCCCTCTCACCGCAGCCCACCAACACACATCCGAAGTGGGCTTCCCAAGCCCACTCGGAGTGGCCACCTCGGGCCGGCCCTACACCTCGGGCCAGCCAAGGGGTTCCTCTTTGTTCACCGCGGTTGACCAAGCCACGGCTACTAAGCCCCCCCGCCACGACAAGGCGGGAACCCGTTCGGGGGGGAACCTAACCTAACCTAACCTAACCTAACCGAGTCCGGTGTCAACTGCTGTCCCGAACGCCACGTTTTTGAGTCGCTCCGCGCTTAAAAATACGTAAAAATAGGTTTTTTGCATCGGAATTTTACGTGCGATATACCAAAAGACGCGTCTCGTCGAGAGGTTTAAATTAGTGAAAAGTGTTAGAAAATCGGAGTTTTGCTTGAAAAGTTATCCGGAAAAAAAGTGTTTTTCAAAAAAAAAAAAAAAAAAAAAAAAAAAAAAGTGAAAAATCTTTAAAGTGGAACGCTGTGCGATTAAGCGCTTTGACCCCAACTTTTTATAGTGTGGTTCTAATGCTATAAGTGGCCCCTACATATGAGCAAAATTTGAGATTTTTCCGAACCATAGTTTCGGAGAAAAACGCAAAAAAACAAGTGCCACGTGGGCACGTGTTTCATGATCCGAAATCGTGCGGCTACTTTTGAAGTCGCATTTCGGTAGCACACGTGGAGAAGAGCCTGGAGCAATTTTCGGAACTAAATTAAGTTAAGTGGTTAAAGAATTATTGAACTTTCAAATTTTGGCAAAATTTCAAAATTAAATTATTCAAAATCTAAAGTGAAGACCCCACATTTTTATAGTGCGGCTTTAAAGCTATTAGTGGTCCCTACAAATGTGCAAAATTTGAGATTTTTGTGAATAACAGTTTTTGAGAAAAACCCAAAAAAACAAGTACCACGTGGGCACGTGTTCGGTGATGCAGAATCGTGCGGCTGTTTTTGGAGCCACATTCTGTTAGCGAACGCGGAGTGGAGCCGGGAGCAGTTTTTAAAACTATTTTAAGTTAAGTGGTTAAAGAAAAATTGGACTTTTAAATTTTCGAAAAATTTGTTTATTAAATTATTCAATAACGAAATTGAAGCCCTTGGTTTTTAGAATAAAATAGTGTTAAGATTAGTATATTAAATGTGTATATTAAAATTTAGATTTTTGCAATAAGTAGTTTTTAAGTTAGAAATTTTTTAATTTTTTAAATGACCATATGATACTTAATATTATATGTTAAAAAGTTTAAAAATATATATTCATAGGAAGGATTTTGAGAATAACGTTTCAAAATTTTTGTAGATTTTTAAAACTAAATTTGGCCGAAAAATTCAAAATTTTCTAAAATATTATATGTTTTTTGTTTAAAATATTATTAAAGGGGGCTTTAATCGCCAAAATATTTACAAAACTTTAAGCTCGACACCGAGACTTTTCAAATGAGCCCAAACACGGGCCAAATCGGTTAAAAGACGCCCGAAATAGCCGTTTGCTGCTTGAATTGGCGGCCATTTTGAAAAGTTTAGGATCGGAATAACTCCTGTTCTAGGAGTCGTAGAGGACTGGGGTTTGGACTCTAGACGTTGGCAAGTAGTGCCGGAACAGGTAACCCAGCTTTCAGGGAATTTCAGCACCCAAAATTTTGATCCCTGAAAACCACACAAAATTATAGCCCTAGTCGAGCCCAGTAAGACGAGCCCAAGCACGGAGCTGTAGGCCTGTTCGTTCGGAAGTTACAGCGTGGAAACCGTATTTTGGCAGCCATCTTGTTTTTCAACCAGAACTTGAAAACGCGGTAACTTTCGAACCCATTGGGCTAGGTATACCGAGTTTGGGTTCCTCGAATAGGGTTCGAGGAGCGCTTTTGGCCGGTTACAAAATACAGACTCTACATAGAGTCAAAGACCTATTAGTCTATAACTCTCCGTGTATATAGTACTTTTAAGAAATTTTTAATATTTAAGACAGATCTCGTTGAAGCCTTAGCGTAGAACCGACAGAATAGACGGAGCCTGACTCTATATAGAGCATTATAAAGAAATTAGTTTTTGTTGTTTTTATATTATTTCATTTTATTTTATATTACTTGTCATTTATGTAGTTGGACTCTATATAGAATTAACCAAAAAATTGTATATAATATTATACTACATAAGTTTCATATTTTCCTCATTTTATTATATATAAGATAAATTATTAGATTTTAAGTGACAGCTGTGGTGTTTTTATTGTCTGTTACTTTAGAGTAAGTTTAGCTTACAAGACGACTCTAAGTAGAGTATAGGACATAAAGGTAACCAAATAGGTTACATATTATAAGGTTTTTAGACCGACTCTAGATAGAGTTCTACAGACGGGAAGTAGAGCAAAAACTCTACATAGTAACAAAAATAATCTTGTGAGCTTGTAGACTTTCAATCGAACTGACGCGAAGTACTAACTCACCATAGCCGTATCGAGCTGTACATATATATAACTTTTACAAACTTTTTAAATTTTTATAACTTTACAAAAAATTTTTATTTTTGTAAAAATTTTCTTAATTATATTACGAAATAAGGACGCGTTCCCCTGACCATGTTTGGCTTCCGCACTCCTTCCAAAAAGACTGAGGACAGCTCTAAAGACATGGATCCTCAGGGCTCTCCAAATAGGACAGAGGGGAAAGAGACTTCTCCTAAAAGTAATCAAACGATGCACGTCTCTACAGTGAGGAGAAGTATTGGAGAGTGGGAAGCAGGAAAATTAGATGCTGAAGCTGGAACTCAGCCCTCTCCTAAAAAGGTAGTCCTGGTGACACGGCAAAAACAAAAAATCCTACCATCCCAGGAAGCAAAAGGAGCAACCCGTAGAGTTTTAATGGAGCCCACCGAAGTCTCACCTAAAATGGACATACCAAAATATGCAGATCGCTTGACGGAAGCTCGAGCCTGTCTGCAAAAAGCCAAATTGCATCTCAGCAATTCACGTAACTTAAGGACTGATATAAAGACCGAAGTTACGCAAGCCATAGAGAGACTTTACCAACTGGTCAAAGAGGCAGAGGCAGGCAAAATTAAAGAAAAAGAAAGAAAGATAAGGGATCAGGAGAAAAAAGTAGACAAACCGGAAGAAGAAATTGAGAAAAGAAATGTGGAAGAACATAATCATCTTATTAAGAAGTTGGAGGAACATGGAAAACTCCTAGAAGAGAACAAGAAAGAGATGGAAAAATTAAGGGAAGAAATGAAAAAGAAAGAAAATAAGGAGGAGAAAGGTACATATGCAAGTGTACTGGCCGGAACATCGATGAGACTGCCTCAGCAAAATATGGCAATGCACTCAGTAGTAATAACATCTACTGACGAGAAGGACACAGGAGAGCAGGTAATGGACAAAATAAGAACGGCAATAAATGCTAAAGAAGAAGGGCTAAAAATAGATAAAATAAGAAAAGCAAGGGACCGAAAGGTAATACTGGGGTGTAGCACCCAGGAAGAGATAAATAGGGTAAAAGAAAGAATAAAGACCACGAGCAAAAATTTGAATATAGATGACATAAAAAATAAAGACCCATTAATTATATTAAAAGACGTATTGGAATACAACACAGACGAGGATATAATTAGGGCCATAAGGAGTCAAAACAGACAGCTTTTCCAAAATGTAGCTGAAAAAGAGAACAGGATGGAGGTAAAATACAGGAAAAAATCAAGAAATCCGCACACATCCCATATTGTCATTAGAGTCTCGCCCCAGTTATGGAATCATCTTACACAAGTTGGGTGGATCCATGTTGATCTGCAGCGAGTAAGGGTAGATGACCAGTCCCCTCTTGTACAATGTTCACGGTGTCTGGCCTATGGACATAGCAAACGACTATGTAGTGACACAGCGGATGTCTGTAGTCACTGCGGGGGCCCACACCTAAAATCAGAATGCGCTGATTGGCTTTCTGGTGAGCCTCCGTCATGCAGAAACTGTTACAAAGCAAAAATAGAAAGGAAAGACCATAACGCGTTTAGTGCAGACTGCCCCATAAGAAGGAAATGGGAAGCCCTAGCGAGATCCACTGTAGCATATTGCTAAGGTGGTCTCACGGTCAGACAGAAACCCAAATCCAGGTAACCACCGATATCATGTGATCCAGGCAAACCTTCAAAGAAGTGAGCTAGCTACGGCTGAACTAATCATTGAAGCTACCAAGAAAAATATATCATTCGCCTTGATTCAGGAACCGTACATTGGTCGGATTGGAGAGATGAAGGTTTACCCAGGGACAAAAATAGTGCAATGTAACAGAAAGCCAAATACAGAAAAAGTAATAAAGGCGGCCATTGCACTATTTGACGACACCATTTCCATAACCCAATGCCCTGACCTGACAACTGAGAATATCGCAGTAGCTATATTGAGGACAGGAGCCTGGGACTTGGGAGTGGTGTCCGTCTACCTGGAGGGCGACAAACCACTAGAACCTTATCTGAATATGATTGAAACGGCCGTAGCGGGCCTAGGAACTGGAAACGTGATATTCGGTGGAGATATAAATGCCTGGAATACTTGGTGGGGAAGCCGTGAGGTGGACAAGAGGGGGATTGAGGTAGCAGCTAGACTCGATCAAATGGAGCTCCACATTCTAAATAACGGAACAGCACCCACTTTCGACACCATTCGAGGCGGAAAGAGATTTACCAGCTGTGTAGACGTAACAACTTGCTCGACGAACCTGCTCGGAAGAATAGATAACTGGAGATTATCTGAGGAAGTAACCAGTTCGGACCACAGGGCAATCCTATTCGATGTAAATTTAGAAAAATCATTAAGCACGGAAATAAAAAGATCAACACGGAAATTCAACACAAGAAAGGCAAATTGGAGTGAGTTTCGTGAGAAACTCACCCAGATTTGGCAGGAAAAGGGAATAAATAAATTACAGATTAACAAAATAGAAAAGAAGGAAGATCTCGAAGGGAAAGTAAGAGAAATAACAGAAACAATCTCTGATGCATGTGAACACAGCATGCCTAAAATTAAAAGTAAAAAACGAGTGGGATTGCCTTGGTGGACCGATGAGTTAACCCAAAGAAAAAAGGATGTCTCCAGGTTAAAGCGCAGAATTTCTTACGCGGCGCCAGTTCGGCGCGAGTGGGTCGTCGAGCAGTATGTTAGAGCAAAAGAGGAATACCAGCAGCAAGTTAAGAATGCACAAACCTCCAGCTGGAAGGATTTCTGCAGCAGACAGGAGCAGGAGTCGATGTGGGATGGGGTCTACAGAGTTATAAGCCGTACTACGCAAAGAAAGGAGGATATCCCCCTTGTACGAGATGGAAAGACCCTTGGAAACACGGAATCAGCAAGAGCACTAGCAGAGACCTTTTATCCAGATGATAACACCCAAGACGACGACGCGGAACACAGGCTGAAGAGAAAAATAGCTGAAGTAGTAAATGAAGGGTCACTTGATGACTCAAGTGATCCGCCCTTTACGATTGAAGAGCTAATGTGGGCCGCGTCGAGTTTTAACCTCAAAAAGGCTCCTGGGAACGATGGTCTCACGGCTGACATCTGCATGGCGGCTATCACTTTGGATCCTCCACTGTTCTTGGCATTGGCCAATAAATGTCTTCATCTGTCATATTTCCCCAGTAAATGGAAGGAGGCGGCAGTGGTGGTTTTGCGGAAGCCCGAAAAGGAGGACTACACGCATCCCAAATCCTACAGGCCGATTGGGCTTTTGCCTGTTTTAGGGAAAGTAGTAGAAAAAATGATGGTACGAAGGATCAAGTGGCACATCGTACCAAAAATAAGCAAAAGCCAATATGGCTTTATGCCACAGCGTAGTACGGAGGACTCCCTCTATGACATGATACAATATATAAAAGCCAGGATCAATGATAAAAAATTGGTCTTGCTTGTGTCACTTGACATAGAGGGAGCCTTCGACAACGCCTGGTGGCCAGCTATACGATGTGGCCTTGCGGAGATAGGATGCCCAAAAAACATTAGGCGACTGACAGACAACTATTTTGAGGATAGGTCAGTTTGCATAAAGTACTTAGGGACAGAATGGGTTAAAAAGACTACGAAGGGATGCGTGCAGGGCTCAATAGGCGGTCCAATATTTTGGAACCTTTTGCTTAATCCACTTCTGCAAGAGCTAAACGATGGAGGGGACCGCTGCCATGCATTTGCGGATGATGTAGTCCTGATTTTCTCTGGAGATAATGCACTGGAAGTGCAGGAACAAGCCAATGCGGCCCTCGAACGTGTTCGGAAGTGGGGAGTCAAAAATAAGCTGAAATTTGCTCCGCATAAAACTAAAGCAATGATTATTACAAATAAGATTAAGTACGACTCACCACTTCTGAAAATGGGCGGGGAAAGCATTGGTTTGTCCAAAGAAATTAAAATACTCGGCCTCACAGTTGACGACAAGCTGACCTTTAACACGCACGTGAGGAAACAATGCTGTAAGGTACAGAACTTGTATCGTCAGCTGTGCAGAGCCGCAAAGATTCATTGGGGCTTAAACTCCGAGATTATCAGGACTATATACATAGCGGTAGTAGAGCCGATTATATTATATGCGGCGAGCGCATGGGCGGCGGCAACAAATAAAATAATGATTAAAAAACAGCTCGATACGGTGCAACGTGGGTTCGTGCAAAAAATTATTAAGTCTTACAGAACCGTCTCTCTACACTCGGCTCTGCTACTTGCCGGGCTGCTTCCCTTGGATCTGAGAGTCCGGGAAGCAGCCTTGCTTTATGAAATAAGAAAAGGCCATTCCCGGGTAGTGGTAGAGGACCGAGATGTGGAGACAAAAGTCGAATATTGTAGGATGCCACACCCTGCAGACGAATATGGCCTGCAATACAAATGCCTGGAGGACGGGGCACAAATGGACCAACATGACAATAAAGGCCTCAAAATATTTACTGACGGCAGTAAGATCGAGGGGAAAGTCGGCGCTGCATTATCCATTTGGAATGATGCAGCGGAGACGAGTAACCGGAAACTAAAGTTGGGAAATTTCTGCACCGTCTTCCAGGCGGAGTTGCTCGCCATTCGAGAAGCAACTAGGTATGCACTAACACACCCAGCACAAAATTGTCAAATATATAGTGACTCAATGTCTGCTCTCCAGACAGTTATAAAAAGCGTTTCCCTCCATCCCCTAGCGGCAGAAACTAGAACGAACATCAGTCTAATAAAAAAGCAAGGGAAAACTCTCGAACTATTCTGGATTAAAGCTCACGCAGGATTGGAGGGAAACGAGAGAGCAGACAAATTAGCCAAAGAAGCCGCACTAAAAATAAAAAGAAGGCCAGATTATGAGAGGTGTCCGGTTTCATTCGTCAAGCGACAGATTCGACTGGGTTCGCTTGACGAATGGAACCGAAGATACACGGAAGGAGAAACAGCCTCCATCACAAAAACCTTCTTCCCCGATGCCATAGAAGCATATCCTATTATAAGAAAAATAGAAATAGACCCACAAATAGTACAAGTGATGACAGGACATGGCGGGTTCTCCGAATATTTATTCCGTTTTAAATGCAAGGAGAGCCCGGCATGCGCCTGTGATCCAGCAAGACAAGAAACGGTTATACACCTAATAACAGAGTGCCCTATTTATGGCAGAGAAAGAGCTGATTTAGAATTAGAGATAGAAATTAAGATAAACAAAGAAAATGTATACAATATAATTAGAAATAAACATGTTAGAAATAGATTTTTGAAATATTGTAAGAATATAGTCCATAAGGTAATAAATAAGAATAAAAACTAGTAGTAATAAGGGAAATTGTAACATAATATATATAATATATAATGTATACAGCCCATACAAATATGTAAGAATAAGAAATAGCACAATAAGAATTGTACCTAGAATTAACTAGATAAGAAAACATGTAAGAACTAACAAAAGAAATAAAGAAACAGAAATAAAAATAAAAAAGAATAAAAAACACAAAAATATTAAAAAAGGAAAAAGAAAAAGAAAGATTAAACTATAATAAAAGATTAAAAAAGTCCCTGAGTTCCATGTCAGGGGAACTAGTAAAAAAAAAAAAAAAAAAAAAAAAAACCTAACCTAACCTAACCTAACCTAACCTAACCTAACCTAACCTAACCTAACCTAACCTAACCTAACCTAACCTAACCTAACCTAACCTAACCTAACCTAACCTAACCTAACCTAACCTAACCTAACCTAACCTAACCTAACCTAACCTAACCTAACCTAACCCATAGATCTCCAACGAGTGAGGGTAGAAGACCAATCCCCACTCGTCCAGTGCTCAAAGTGCTTGGGATACGGACACACCAAGCGAGTATGCAACGAGACGCAAGAGGTCTGTAGCCACTGCGGAGGCCCGCACCTAAGAACTGAGTGTGCCGACTGGCTATCGGGAGAAGCACCATCGTGCAAAAACTGCATAAAGGCTAAAATGGACAGGAACGACCACAATGCGTTCAGCTCAGACTGCCCGGTGAGAAGGAGATGGGAGACCTTGGCAAGATCCACCGTAGCCTATTGCTAAGGTGGTCCCAAGGTCTGCCGGAGACTTCGATTCGGGCAGCCACCGGTATCACGCTATCCAGGCCAACTTGCAGAGATGTGAGTTAGCCACTGCCGAATTGATCACCGAGGCGACCTGGAGAAAAACATCTTTCGCGTTGGTCCAGGAACCTTACATCGGTCGCATTGGAGAAATGAAGCACTACCCAGGGACACGAATAATACAATGTCACAGAGAACCCAACACTGGAAGGGTTATCAAGGCTGCCATTGTATTGTTCGACGACACCATTGACGTAACCCAGTGTCCCGACCTAACAACTGAAAATATCGCAGTCGCCAAGTTGAGGACAGGGACCTGGGAGATGGCAGTGGTGTCTGTCTATCTGGAGGGTGATAAGCCAATCGACCCATACCTGGACGTGATCAAAAAGGCAGTGGAAGCCTCAGGGACTGGAAGCGTGATACTCGGTGGAGACGTGAACGCATGGAACACCTGGTGGGGTAGCCGGGAGACGGACACAAGGGGAACAGACTTGGCCGCCAGACTCGACGAATTGGAGCTTCATATACTCAATAGAGGATCGGATCCCACCTTTGATATTGTCAGAGGTGGGAGAAGATTCTCTAGTTGCGTGGACATAACTACCTGCTCGACGAGCCTATTAGGGAGGGTAGAAAACTGGAGGCTTTCTGAAGAAATAACTGTTTCGGACCACAGAGCAATCCTGTTCGATATAAATCTTGAAAAATCAATTGGAACAGATGTATGTAGAACAACAAGGAAGTACAATACAAAAAGGGCAAACTGGAGTGAGTTTCGTGAGAAACTCCTCCAGCTTTGGAACAGTAAAACACTAAACAAAAAAGAAATAGACAAAATAGAATTAAGAGAAGAATTAGAAATAAAAATAGAAGAGGTAACAAAAACAATCACTGATGTAGCAGACAAACATATGTCCAAATTGAAGAACAGGAAGCGAATAGGATTGCCCTGGTGGACCGACGAGTTAACACAGTTTAAGAAGAAAGTCTCCAGGCTAAAACGTCGAATATCATGTGCAGCACCAGTTCGTCGTGAATGGGTTGTGGAGCAGTACCTCAGCGCTAAAGAGGAGTACCAGCTGGAAGTCAAGAGGGCCCAAACTTCCAGTTGGAAGGAGTTCTGCAGCAAGCAAGAGCGAGAGTCAATGTGGGACGGGGTTTATAGAGTCATAGGCCGTACAACCAAGAGGCATGAGGACATTCCCTTAATCATAAATGGCATAACCATGGGGAATCAGGAATCAGCTAAGGTGCTGGCAGATACTTTTTACCCAGAAGATGACACCAGGGGTGACAACATTGGACACAGACAAATGAGAGAAGCGGCGAAAGCGGTAAATGAAGGGTCACATGATGATTCATGTGACCCACCTTTTACGATAGAGGAGTTGATGTGGTCTGTGTCTAGTTTTAACCCCAAAAAGGCACCAGGGAGGGACGGCCTCACGGCCGATATTTGTTCAAGGGCTATTTCTCTGTACCCGGCAATGTTTTTGGCAATAGTCAATAAATGTCTCAATCTGGCACACTTTCCTAAAATATGGAAAGAGGCGGTCGTAGTGGTGCTGCGAAAGCCTGGGAAAGAGAACTACACGCATCCCAAATCCTACAGACCTATAGGACTGCTGCCTGTGCTCGGGAAAATCTTCGAAAAAATGCTAGTCCAACGAATAAAATGGCACATAGTACCCACAATCAGCCAGAGACAGTACGGGTTTATGCCGCAGCGTAGTACCGAGGACTCCCTCTATGACATGATGCAGTTACTAAAAACTAAACTCAATGATAAAAAACTAGTGTTATTAATATCTTTGGACATAGAGGGAGCCTTCGATAACGCATGGTGGCCGGCAATCAGATGCCGATTGGCAGAAACTGGCTGCCCGATCAACCTACGTCGTCTCGTGGACAGCTATTTCGAGGATAGAACCGTTAGCATTAGGTACGCGGGAGCAGAATACATTAAAACCACTGCAAAGGGATGCGTGCAGGGCTCGATAGGGGGTCCTATATTTTGGAATTTGTTGATCGACCCCCTATTACAGGAACTGAGTGGGAAAGGAGAATATTGCCAGGCTTTCGCGGACGACGTGGTTCTGATTTTCTCCGGGGACAAGGCATTTGAAGTGCAGGATCGGGCCAACGCGGCTCTCGCGCATGTTCAGAAGTGGGGAGTCAGAAATAAACTCAAATTTGCACCAAACAAGACCAAGGCAATGGTAATAACAAAAAAGATTAAGTATGACTCACCACTTCTGAAAATGGGCGGGGAGAGCATTGCGTTGTGCACTGAAATGAAAATTTTGGGGCTTACTATAGACGCTAAGTTGACCTTCAACACACATGTAAAAAATGTGTGTTGCAAGGTACAGCGTCTATACGGTCAGTTAACAAGAGCCGCCAAGATTAGTTGGGGCCTGAACCCGGAGATCATTAGGACCATCTACGTAGCGGTAACGGAGCCGATCATACTGTACGCGGCCAGTGTATGGGCATCGGCCACATACAAACACAGTGTTAAAAAGCAGCTCGACACGGCACAACGCGGGTTCGTTCAAAAGATTATAAAATCGTACAAAACCGTATCCCTCCACTCGGCCCTACTACTCGCTGGGTTGCTTCCTCTAGACCTCAGGGTCAGGGAAGCAGCCTTACTTTATGAAGTAAAGAAAGGTTACTCGCAGCGGATAGTAGGAGATCGGGATGTGGAACGGAAGCTTGAATACGCGAAGATACCTCACCCCGCGAAACAGGTTGGGCTGCAGTTTGTATGCCTGGAGGACAGTGCACAAGTCGACCAACATAACAACAAAGGTCTTAAAATCTACACCGATGGTAGTAAAATTGAGGGGAAAGTCGGCGCTGCGTTATCCATTTGGAATGACGCAGCGGAGATTAGTAGCCGAAAATTTAAATTGGAAGACTTCTGCACTGTCTACCAGGCGGAGTTGCTGGCCATATATGAGGCAACAAATCATGCCCTAAAAAGTCCGGCTCCAAGCTGCAATATCTACAGCGACTCAAGATCTGCTCTCCAGACAGTCGTCCAGAGCGCTTCCCTCCATCCCCTAGCGGCAAAAATTAGAAAAAATATTTCGGAAATAAACAAAAAAGGAAAATTTTTAAAATTGTTTTGGATAAAAGCACACGCAGGGCTGGAGGGAAACGAGAGAGCAGATGAGTTAGCTAAGGAAGCCGCCTTAAAAATTAAGCGAAAACCGGACTACGGGAGGTGCCCGGTTTCATTCGTCAAGCGAAAGATCCGTCTTAATTCGCTTGATGAGTGGAACCGACGTTACGTGGAAGGCGAAACCGCCTCCGTAACAAAGGTGTTCTTCCCAGATGCTTTAAACGCCTATCCTATTATAAGGAAAATTAAAATAGACTCGCTCACGGTACAGGTGATGACGGGACATGGCGGGTTCTCAGAATACTTGCACCGATTCAAGTGTAAGGAGAGCCCGGCATGTGCCTGCGATCCGATAAAAGAAGAAACTGTGATTCATGTCATTACGGAATGTCCAGTTTATGGCAAAGACAGAAACGACATAGAGGTTGAATTGGAAATAAAAATAAGTAAAGATAATATATGTAACATAATGAAAAATAAATATATAAGAGATAGGTTCTTAAAATACTGTAAGTCTATAGCTAGTAAAGTAATAAATAAGAATAAATGAAAGTATAATAAAGGGAACTGTAAGTTATATGTAGACATATAATGTGAACAGTCCTGTCAAATTGTAAATCAATTAAAATAAGTAGATCTAGATTTATGGATAAGTAAAATGTATTAGCAAGTAAGATATGTATAAATAGATAAGAACACTATTGTATGAATGAACCTAAAAAAGAAAAAGTAAAAAAGAAAAAAGCAACAAAGACAAAATAAAAAATAATAAAGAAAAGAAAAAGAAACGAAATAAAAAATATAAAAAGAAGGAAAAAGTCCCTGATCTCCATGTTAGGGGGAACTAGAAATAAAAAAAAAAAAAAAAAAAAAAAAAAAAAAAAAAAAAAAAAAAACCTAACCTAACCTAACCTAACCTAACCTAACCTAACCTAACCTAACCTAACCTAACCTAACCTAACCCAGTTGCACTCCAAACGCCGTCCCGTACGCAGCATTTTTATATCGCTCCGCGCTCTAAAAATCAAAGTGTCGGGTCAAAGTGCTCCAAATTAAAAGATCTATATATCTTTAGACGCGTCTCGTCGAGACGAAGACAGTGATGTAATAAAAAAGTGACAAAAGTGATCTGTGAAAAAAGTTATCACCGAAAAACTGGTTTTTATAACCTGCAATACTTTCCAAGTAAAACGTAGCTCGATTTAGATCGAGAACATACTGTTTTTATAGTGTCAAAAGAAGCGCCTTGACAAGCCTAATAGATTAGGCAAATCAGAAAAATTTTCCGACACCAGCGCACCGAAATATTGGGGAAAAACAAAAACCACGTGGCCACGTGTTTTTTCACTGAAGGCCGTGCGGCTGATTCTGACGACGGAATATTGAAGAGGACTTCAAGACGAAGCGTCTGACACCTCGGTCGTCAAAATCGGACAAGAAACAGAGAAGATACGGCACAGTGAAGAAACAATTTTTCAGTAAAAAACTTCACACGTGAATTTCTCTGAAATTTCAGTGACGACCTAAGTGTTTTTTGTGCTCATCCCAAGAAGGATTTCAGGACCTAATAAAGGACATCAAAAACAAAATTTTTGGAGTGTAATTAGACAAGTAAGGAATTTTATTATTATTAAGTGTTAACACGTGTTGTCCTGAAAGTGCTGCTGAAAATTCTGAAAAAATTTCATAAATTAGCTTACATTTAGTTATACAATACCAAATTTTTTCAAAATTTTTATATTAATATTTTTCGAATTAGAGGCTTTTTGCGGTTGTTGGTTTTTATAAGTTGATTTTCAAAATTAAAAAACTCAAAAAATTTTCAGGACAAAAATTTTTCCAAATTAAGTATATAATAGACAATTTATCTGTCTATATACAGTATTTTTTTCGGAATTTTTGAGGCAGCGCTTTCGGAGATAGGAATTTATTTGTGTGAGCTGGGAGGTCCTGAAAACCGCACAAAAACTTGTTTTTCAGTTTTCAGGAGAACGGAGCCTCCTAGCTCAATTTTGACAATTTTTTCGGGGCCCCCCCCCCGTCACCCCCCCCCACACTATCCACCTAAGGGATAGTCTTCGCCACCCACCGCATCATTTTGGCTGATTTTCAACCCCCTACCCCTAAGTTGACTTTTCGACTTAGTCTCTGGGGGATGAAAAACTTAAAACAGCTATAGCGCATTAACTACTGCACCGATCCGGACGGGGTTTTTTGTAAAATTATCTATAATTGCCAAATTTTAAGATTACATATAGACCGACTCTACATAGAGTCTATATTTTTGTGCATTATTTTATTTTTATTTTTATATATTAGACTTTAAGACTTCTTTACAACTTAATATTTTTAAAATAGAATTAATAAGTGTATAGACTAACTTTAACAAAGGAGACTCTTGGTAGAGCCAAGAAAAATTTTAAGGAAAAATTTTTTCATTTTTAGTTTTAATTTTATTTTATTTTATTATATTCATTATTACTACTATTGACAGCAGTACTCATAAATGGACTCTACATAGAGTTTATTTATATTTATGTTAAAATTATAAGTTAGACCTTAAGACTTTCTCTACTGTTTAATATTATTAGAATAGGACCAATTAGCGCTTATAGCGACTCAGACAAAATAGACTCTTGGTAGAGTCAAGTACTTTATAAGCAAAAATTATTATTTTATTTCTATTTTTTATTAATACTTGTAATTTTGTTAGATTCCTTTATTCTATCAACGATAGTAGTCATAGACAGACTCTACATAGAGTCACATGATTTTTATATTAAATTTGACAATCAAAAGAATTTACTAAAATATAGACTCAGAGCCACTTCGTTGTGGTGAACATAACGAAGTAGAGACGAGACTCTACATAAAATTTTATTACATTTATTTTTAAAGAAAAATTTTTTGCTTACTATATGGTTAGAGATTTGACTGAGGCCTAACTTGAACCCACGGTAGCCGTGTCGAACTGCAAAAACATACAGTTAAAAAATTTTTTACTTTTACATTTTCACATTTATTATTTACAACTTATACAAACTTACGTTTTTAGATATTTTTATACAACTTTTACAACTTTAATTTTATTATCTTAATTTGAGACGCGTTCCCCCTAAATATGTTCGGCATCCGTACCCCCGTCAAAAAGACAGAGACCAGCGCCAAAGACATGAGCCCTCAAGGCTCACCAACTAGGACAGAGAAGGCAGGACCTTCTCCAAAAAGTAACCAGAGTGCGCTGGTTACCAGCGTAAGGAGAAGTATAGGAGAGTGGGAGACGGGGGGAAAAACAGACACAGTAGCCACAACACACAACTCCCCTAAAAAGGCAGCACCGGCTGTGCGTCCAAAACTAAAAATTGCTGCATCCCAAGAAAGTAAGGGAGCAACCCGTAAAGCATCAGAGCAGGTAACAGAAGGCTCACCGAAGATAGAGACTGCTAGATACGCAGACCGTCTGACGGAGGCCCGAGCCTGTCTCCAGAAAGCTAAGTTGCACCTCAATAATTCCCGGAACTTAAAAACGGACATAAAAAACGAAGTGACACAGGCCATCGAAAGGCTTTATCACTTAGTTAAAGAGGCCGAGACAGGAAAAGATATAGGAAAAGAGAGTAAGTCAAAGGAGCAGGAGAAAAAGGAGGAAAGACAGGAAGATGAAAATAAAAGAAGACAACTAGAAGAACAAAGTAAACTGATAAAGAAGTTAGAGGAACACGGGAAATTACTGGAAGAAAACAACAAAGAGATTGAAAAGTTGAGGGATGAAATGAAAAAACAGGAAAACAAGGCAGAGAGAGGGACGTACGCGAGTGTACTAGCGGGGAAACCGAGCAGATTTCCTACGGAGAGTATGGCTATGCACTCGGTGGCCATCACATCGACCGATGAATTGGAAACAGGGGATCAGGTGATGGAAAAGATCAGGAATGTAATAAATGCGAAAGAAGAGGGTCTTAAGATAGACAAAATAAGGAAAGCGAGAGATAGAAAGGTGATAGTGGGATGTTGCTCCCAGGAAGAAATAAATAGAGTAAAAGAAAAATTAAGGAATGCAAATAAACAACTTAACGTAGAGGAAATAAAGAATAAAGACCCGTTAGTAATACTTAAAGATGTGTTACAATATAACAGTGACGAAGATGTTATTAAAGCTATAAGAGTTCAAAACAAACAACTCTTTAGGGACATAAGCGATAAGGAAGACAAAATGGAAATTCGATATAAAAAGAGAACTAGAAATCCGCACACGTCCCACATTGTGATGAGGGTCTCGCCGTTGCTGTGGAATCGCCTCACTGAAATTGGAGTGATTCATATAGATCTCCAACGAGTGAGGGTAACAGATCAATCCCCACTCGTCCAGTGCTCAAGGTGTTTGGCATATGGACACACAAAGCGCGTATGCAATGAGACGCAAGAGGTCTGCAGCCACTGCGGAGGCCCGCACCTCAGAACGGAATGCGCCGACTGGCTATCGGGTGAAGTACCATCATGCAAAAATTGCATGAAGGCAAAGATGGACAAGCACGACCACAATGCGTTCAGCTCAGACTGCCCGGTGAGAAGGAGATGGGAGACCTTGGCAAGATCTACCGTAGCATATTGCTAAGGTGGTCTCAAGGTCTGTCAGAGACTTCGATTCGGGCGGACACCAGTATCACGCTATCCAGGCCAACTTACAGAGATGTGAGCTAGCCACTGCTGAATTGATCACGGAGGCGACTTGGAAAAAGATATCGTTCGCGTTGGTCCAGGAGCCTTACATTGGTCGCATTGGAGAAATGAGACACTACCCAGGGACACGAATAATACAATGTCACAGAGTACCCAACACCGGAAGGGTGATCAAAGCTGCCATTGTATTGTTCGACGACACCATTAACGTAACCCAGTGTCCCGACCTGACAACGGAAAACATTGCAGTCGCAAAGTTGAGGACAGGGACCTGGGAGATGGGAGTGGTGTCTGTCTATCTGGAGAGTGATAAGCCAATCGACCCTTACCTGGACGTGATCGAAAAGGCAGTGGAAGCCTTAGGGACGGTAAACGTGATACTGGGTGGAGATGTGAACGCATGGAACACCTGGTGGGGTAGCCGGGAGGCGGATACGAGAGGAGTGGACCTGGCTGCCAAACTCGACGAATTGGAGCTCCACATACTCAATAGAGGATCGGATCCCACTTTTGATACAATCAGAGGTGGGAGAAGATTCTCTAGTTGCGTGGACATTACTACCTGCTCGACGAGCCTATTAGGGAGGGTAGAGAACTGGAGGCTTTCTGAAGAAATAACTGTTTCGGACCACAGAGCAATCCTGTTCGATATAAATCTTGAAAAATCAGTTGGAACTGACGTAAGCAGAACAACCAGAAAATACAACACAAAAAGGGCAAACTGGAGTGAGTTTCGTGAGAAACTCCTCCAGATTTGGAACAGCAAAACATTAAACAAAACAGAAATAGATAAAGTAGAATCAAGACGAGAACTAGAAATAAAAATAGAAGAAGTAACAAAAACAATAACTGAAGTAGCCGATAAACATATACCCAAATTTAAGAACAAAACACGAACAGGATTGCCCTGGTGGACCGACGAGTTAACACAGTTCAAGAAGAAAGTCTCCAGGCTAAAACGTCGAATATCATGTGCAGCACCAATTCGTCGGGAATGGGCTGTGGAGCAGTACCTCAGCGCAAAGGAGGATTACCAGCGAGAAGTCAAGAGAGCCCAAACTTCAAGCTGGAAGACATTCTGCAGCAAACAGGAGCGGGAATCAATGTGGGACGGGATTTATAGAGTTATAGGCCGAACAATCAAAAGGCAAGAAGATATTCCCTTAATCGTTAACGGCGTAACTATGGGAAACCAGGAATCAGCCAAGGTGTTGGCTGACACTTTTTACCCTGAAGATGACACCAGGGGCGACAATGCTGGACACAAGCAAATAAGAGAAGCGGCGAATGTAGTAAACGAAGGGTCACATGATGACTCATGTGACCCACCTTTTACAATAGAGGAGCTGATGTGGTCTGTGTCCAGTTTTAACCCCAAAAAAGCTCCAGGGAGGGACGGCCTCACGGCTGATATCTGCCTAAATTCTGTTTCTCTGAACCCGGTTATGTTTTTGGCAATAGTCAATAAATGCCTAAATCTGGCATACTTTCCGAAGAGCTGGAAAGAGGCGGTCGTAGTAGTGCTGCGAAAGCCTGGTAAAGAGAACTACACACATCCCAAATCCTATAGACCTATTGGGCTGCTGCCTGTGCTCGGGAAAGTCTTCGAAAAGATGTTGATACAAAGAATAAAATGGCACATTACACCTAAACTTAGCCGGAGACAATACGGATTTATGCCGCAGCGTAGTACCGAGGACTCCCTCTATGACATGATGCAACTAATAAAGAGCAAGCTTAAAGACAAAAAGTTAATTGTACTAATATCTTTGGACATAGAGGGAGCCTTCGATAACGCATGGTGGCCGGCAATCAGATGTAGATTGGCAGAATCTGGTTGCCCGATAAATCTGAGACGTCTCATAGACAACTATTTCGAAGACAGAACCGTTAGCATCAGGTACGCAGGAGCAGAACACACGAAAACCACTGCTAAGGGGTGTGTGCAGGGCTCAATAGGGGGTCCTATATTTTGGAACCTGCTGATCGACCCCCTATTACACGAACTGAGCAAAAATGGGGAATATTGCCAGGCTTTCGCGGACGACGTGGTCCTGATTTTCTCCGGGGACAGGGCACTTGAAGTGCAGGATCGGGCCAACGCGGCCCTCGCGCATGTTCAGAAGTGGGGAGTCGAAAACAAGCTCAAATTTGCACCTAACAAAACTAAAGCTATGGTAATAACAAAAAAGATAAAATACGACTCACCACTTCTGAAAATGGGTGAGGAGAGCATTGCGTTGTCCAGAGAAGTAAAAATATTAGGGCTTACTATAGACGATAAGCTGACCTTCAACACACATGTAAAAAATGTGTGTTGCAAGGTACAAAGTCTATACGGACAGCTAACAAGAGCCGCCAAGATTAGTTGGGGCCTGAACCCGGAGATCATTAGGACCATTTACGTAGCGGTTACGGAGCCGATCATATTGTACGCGGCTAGTGTATGGGCATCGGCCACGTGCAAGCAGAATGTTAAAAAGCAGCTCGACATGGCACAACGCGGGTTCGTTCAAAAAATAGTAAAGTCCTATAAAACCGTATCCCTTCACTCGGCCCTACTACTCGCTGGGCTGCTTCCTTTGGACCTTAGGGTTCGGGAAGCAGCCTTGCTTTATGAAGTAAAGAAAGGTTACTCCCAGCGAATAGTAGGAGATCGGGACGTGGAACGGAAAATAGAATACACAAAGACACCTCACCCCGCGAATCAGGTTGGGCTGCAGTTTGGATGCCTGGAGGATGGTGCACAAGTCGACCAATACGACAATAAAGGTCTGAAAATATTTACAGACGGAAGTAAAATCGAGGGGAAAGTCGGCGCTGCGTTATCCATTTGGAATGACGCAGCGGAGATAAGTAACCGAAAATTTAAATTGGAAGACTTCTGCACTGTCTACCAGGCGGAGTTGCTGGCCATATACGAGGCAACAAATTATGCACTAAAAGATCCGGCACCGACATGCAATATTTATTGCGACTCAAGATCTGCTCTCCAAACAGTTGTACAAAGTGTTTCCCTCCATCCCCTAGCGGCAAAAACTAGGAAAAATATTTCAGAACTAAATAAAAAAGGAAAATTAATAAAACTATTTTGGATTAAGGCACACGCAGGATTGGAGGGAAACGAGAGAGCAGATGAGTTAGCGAAAGAGGCCGCCCTTAAATTAAAACGTAAACCGGATTACGGGAAATGCCCAATTTCATTCGTCAAGCGACAGATTCGTCTGGGTTCGCTTGACGAGTGGAACCGACGTTACGTGGAAGGCGAAACAGCCTCCGTAACGAAGGTATTTTTCCCAGACGCCTTAAGCGCTTATCCCATTGTAAGGAAGCTGCATTTAGACTCGCTCACTGTGCAAGTGATGACAGGACATGGCGGGTTTTCCGAATACTTGCATCGTTTCAAGTGTAAGGAGAGCCCGGCATGTGCCTGTGATCCGATGAAAGAGGAAAGCGTAATACATATTGTAACAGAATGTCCAGTTTATGGAAAGGAGAGAAACGACATTGAAATGGAACTACAATTGAAAATAAGTAAAGAAAACATAAGTATAATAATAAGAAATAAACATGTAAGAAATAGATTTTTAAAATATTGCAAAGTTATAGCCAATAAGGTAGTACATAAGAACAAAAAATAGTATAAAAAGGGTACTGTAAATTATATATAGGCATATAATGTAAACAGTCCCGTTAAATTTGTATAAATAAATAAAAATAAAGTAGATTAAGGTATAATAATAAGTACAATGAATTAGCAAAATAAGACATATGTAATAGAAATAAGAACACTATTGTATAAAGTTTTCAAAAAAGAAAGTAAAAAAGAAAAAAGCAAAAAAGATAAAACAAAAACTTAAAAAGAAAAGAAAAAGTAATGAAATAAAAAATATAAAAAGAGGAAAAAAGTCCCTGATCTCCATGTTAGGGGGAACTAGAATAAAAAAAAAAAAAAAAAAAAAAAAAAAAAAAAAAAAAAAAAAAAAACCTAACCTAACCTAACCTAACCTAACCTAACCTAACCTAACCTAACCTAACCTAACCTAACCTAACCTAACCTAACCTAACCTAACCTAACCTAACCTAACCTAACCTAACCTAACCTAACCTAACCTAACCTAACCTAACCCAGTTCCGTACCGCCCGCCGTCCCGAACGCCACGTTTTTAAGTCGCTCCGCGCTTAAAAATTCCGAAAAATAGGTTTTTTGCAGCCGATTTCTGTGTGTTATATGTCAAAAGTTGCGCTTTGACTCGCGGTTTAAAGTATTGAAAACCGCAAGAAAATCGGAGCTTTAGTGAAAGAGTTATCGTGAAAAAAGTGATTTTCAAAAAATTTTAAATTTTAAAAGTGAAACGCTGCGCGATTAATCGCTATTACCCCTATTTTTGAAAGTGCGGCCTTGAAGTGACTCGCGGCCCCCACCCATGTGCAAAAATTGAGATTTCTCTGAAACACAGTCTTCGAGAAAAACGCAAAAAAACAAGTGCCACGTGGGCACGTGTTTTGTGACGCAGAGCCGTGCGGCTATTTTTGAAGTTGGATTCTGATAGCACGCGCAAAGAGGAGCCGGCAGCAACTTACAGAACAATTTTAAGTTAAGTGGCTTAAGAGATATTAAATTTTTAAAATTTGACAAAAATTTATATCTCAATAACTTTAAAATTAAAGTGAAGACCCCTAATTATTAATTTAAAATAGTGTGAATAAGAACATAAAGAACATATTTACAAAATTTTGGATTTTTCTAGTGAGTAGTTTTTTAGTTATAAATTTTTTTAATATTTTTGTTAACACGTGTTACCCTTAGAATAAGTACTAGCAAATTATAAAACATAAATTTAGCATAAGGGTCTTGATAATTACTTATGTAAATTTTTTCAGAATTTTAAATACAAAATTAGGCTCTAAAAATAAAATTTTCTTAAAAATTTTACTTATTTTGTAAAATATTTAATTAAAGGGGGCTTAAAAAGCCAAAAGATTTGTATAGACTTGAGCTCGACATCGAGACCTCTTAAACGAGCCCAAGCACGGGCCAAATCTAATAAGAGAAGGCCAAAATAGAAAATAGTTGTCTGGACCGGCGGCCATTTTGAAAATTTTAAAAACCTAATAGCTCTGTTTGTAGAGGTCGTAGTGAGTTGCGGTTTTGGACTATACCACTATTAGAACGATTTCTACCCACCTACAACGACTTAGGCTTTTCTGAGCTCCTGAATTTCAGGGTCCTGAAGTCGATCCTATCAGAAAGACTGGGAGAAGAGTAGTGGTATAGTCGAAGCGCTGGTCTCCTGCGATTTCTGGAAGCAGAGTTATTGGCAGTCAAACATCTACTTTGACATTTCGGCAGCCATCTTTGAAAACTAAAATAGGCCATAACTGCCGAACTAGGAGTCGTAGAGGACTGGGGTTTTGACCCTAGACGTCGGCAGATAGTGCCGGAACCGACAATCCAGCTTTCAGGGAATTTCAGTGCCCAAAAAATTTGAGCCCTGAAAACTACAAGACATTATAGCCCTGGTCGAGCCCAGTAAGACGAGCCCAAGCACGGAGCTGTAGGCCTGTTTGTTCGGGAGTTACAGCGTTGAAACCGTAATTTTGGCAGCCATCTTGTTTTTAACCAGAACTTGAAAACGCTGTAATTTGCGAACCTATTGGGCTAGGATTACCGAGTTTGGGTTCTTTGAATAGGGCTCGAGGAGCGCTTTTAGCTGAATATAAAACATAGACTCTACGTAGAGTCAAAAACCTTTTAGCCTATAACTCTCCGTGTATATTATATTTTTGAGAAATTTTTAATATTAAAGACACATATTATAGAAGGCTACATTATAGAGCTGACAGACTATACGTATACCGACTCTATATAGAGCACTTCAAAGTTTCATAATTCCGGTACTATTCAACTAAATCCGGTCGTGTTTGGGCTTAAACAACTTGGCTTAAGTAGGGCTTTCCATACCAATACAAGCCAGAATAGTAGCGTGTGATTCTCGAGAAAAACATCAACAATGTCCAGTAAATCAACCACATCAGTTGCTGGCTCAACCAAATCAAGGATGTCTAAGACAAGCAGGGCCGCTAGTCCAACTCTCAGTACAGCTCTACGTAAAAAGGTCCTCATACAGAACGCAGCCACGTCTAGCAAAGCAACAGAGGATATCCCACCCACCAGAGGTTACTCCGTCAGTGAACCGTGTCCGGAAACAGCCAGCCTTGTGCTGACCAGTAAGAGCACCCAAGGCGAGAGCGAACTTATGAAACAGCTTGTCACAGCAGCAGAAGAGGCAGAGTCAGAGGGGCATAGTTCACTGACAATGGACATGGAAAAAGAACTAGAAACTTTGGGCCAGTGCAAGCAGTTGCGAGAAACGGATGACGACTGGTCCGAGGCTGACAGCATCGTTAGTAGCAATAGTAGAAGGTCTAGTATACTTCCTCCATCTTACAAGCGCTCTGGTATCTCTATGGACCTTGCTACTCAGCGTGCTAACGAATTCTTGCTTTCCGGAAAAGAAGCCCTTGAGAAAGCGGGTAATATGAAACGAGAATGCAAGAGCGAGGTACACGACTGTCTCCAGGGTCTGTACGAAACGGTGCTGTCACTGTCTGACTCCCGCTCACGTCACCGGCTGGCTTTGGAGCAGGAAAAATGTCGTGCGGCGAAAGAGTTAGTAAGGATCGAAAGGGCCCATAATAGACAACTTACGGAAATACAAGAATCTCATTATAACATGATAAAGGAAACATATGAGGCTATAACAAATACAGGGAAGGTCGTTGAGGCAATTCGCACCTGGTTAAACTTTGAGATGGATGAACCATTAAAAACCATCATCAAAATTGAAGGAGAGGTGCGGGATCTAGCAGCCAAATCCCAGACACAATTAAGTTTGAGTATGAGTGGCTCGACTACACATCAAGAATCTTGCAAAGGAAACTTCACAAACCTTGTTGGAAAGATCACAGATATGGCTGATCAGCTTAACAGCTTATGTTTATCAGTTAACGAACTAACCAAACTTCACATTGATTCTCAGACATCAGCCCAGACTGAACAAAAATCACAAGAAGACCCACGTATCGGAACAATTATGAATCATCTACAAGAAACCAAAGAGATGATAATAACGCTGCAACAAAAACAACCACCCTCCAAACAAACAACACCTGCCATACGAGATGATCTTGAAGCAGTGATGCAACCGATTACTCACATGATCCAAACACTTCTTATAGAGATCAATGAGCTAAAAGAAACTAACACTGCTCAAACTGTAATCCAAGGAAACTTGGGACTGGGCACTGAACTTGCAGTGGCTGATATAAAAGAGAGAGTAGACGAACTAAGGAAAGACTATGATGAGATCCACAATAAAAACGGAAATGCGAACGATTTTAATACAACATTGCCACAATCAATGGCAATCAAGCCTCTTTCACATAAGCCTACTTATGCAGAAGCAACCGGGACACCCCGATACGCAATGATTCTTGAGTCCATTGACCCACGATCGACGTGCGATGAAATTATGAAACAAATTAGAAAAGATGTTGACCCTGTGGAACTTGGCGTGCGGGTAAACAAAATTGCAAAACTCAGGAACCAGAGAGTAGTCATTAATTGCGATTCCCACCAGGATCGACAAATACTAAAAACAGCAATTAGAGATACATGCAGTAAGATAACGGTATCAACACCATCCGTTAAGCATCCACAGCTGCGCCTCATAGGAGTAACAAATGACCTAAATAATGACAAATTGGTTAAAGCAATAATGACCCAAAACTCCAAACTAATTTCTAGTTTGAACGATGAACAAAAACACGCTAAAATTCTTCGAAGGACAAAGGGGAGAACGAGCGATTTGACTAATGTCATAGTGGAGGTTTCATCACCAATGTGGTCCCTACTAAAAGACCAAAAGCTTCGTATTGGCTACCAGGTAATTCCCTGCATAGACCAGTCCCCAATAACCCAATGTTATAAGTGCTTAGGGTTCAGCCATAAGGCAAAGGACTGTACAAAAGGTTTGAATTGTGGGTACTGCTCTGGTAGTCATGATACGAGGGCTTGTTCAAACAGGAACTCTGCACCCGTGTGCATAAACTGTAAGACAACAGGAAAAGAAAGCTCCACACACCCCGCATACAGCCCTGAATGCCCAGAATGGCAAAAATGGGACAAGATAGCAAGAAGCTCCGTTTCATACTGCTGAGAGTAAGACGATTCAAGCAATAAGACAGTAACTTTAAGCCCTTCCGGCGATGGCAAAAATATTAAAATCATACAGTACAATCTTGATCGTGGCCGCGCCGCTACACTTGAGTGTATACGCGCTGCCACATCTCAGGGTTACTCAGTAATATTAATGCAGGAACCCTATGTTGGAGCTAAGGCACATTTAACCGTGGGTTCACAGTATCGCGTAATTCAGAAAATAAGTCATGATTTAACCAAACCAGTGAGATCAGCAATCGTTGTCACAGATCCTAATATCCAGTTCATAATGAATCCTAGCATGTTAACCGAAGATATTGTAGGTGTAGAATTAAGAATAGGTAATTATAAAATAGGTTTTGTTAGTATATATTTACATGAAAAAGGCAACATCGAAGAAGACCTGTCAACATTGAAGAGAATTGTAGAAGCCATGAATACCGAAGATATTGTTATCGGAGGTGACGCGAATGCAAGCAGTATCTGGTGGGGATGCAAGGCTGATGACAAAAGAGGAGCATTGATAATGGAAACCGTGGCTGAACTTAATCTGGAAATATTAAACACGGGAAAATACCCTACCTTCAGTGTTTACAGAATGGGAACTCTCTGCTCTAGCATCATCGATATCACCACTTGCACAACCTCGGTCCTACATAAAATAACAAATTGGAGAGTTGACGATTCGTTCTGCACAATTTCCAGTCATAAACCAATTCTTTATAACCTGTCAACCCCAAGTACATCTGAGGAACTTGAAATTAACAGTACTAGAAAATACAATACCAGGAAAGCAAACTGGAATAATTTCAGTAATGAATTAGAGAAAGCGCTACACAGTAATAATATAACCCAAGAAAGAATTGCAAAGATCAAGACAAAACAAGAAATAGATGAAATTGTTAATGAATACACAGAAAGCATAGTAACGGCATGTAACAAAGTCATTCCAAAAATTGAAAGAAAACGGGTAAACAGAGCAGCAAAATGGTGGAATGAAGAATTACAAGATAAAAAGAAGGAGATGATTAGACTCAGAAGAAGAATCAAAAATGCACACCAAAATAGAAGAAACTATGTCATAGAACAGTACTTGCAAGCCAGAGATATATATAAAAAAAGCATAGAGGACGCTTCAACAAAGAGTTGGAAAGATCTATGTACGAAAGAACAAAAAGAAAGTATATGGCAATGCACCTATCGAATACTAAAAATTTGCTCAAACAGAGAGGAAGACAAGTTACTACGGAACCAAAATGGAGACATTCTAACAGAGAAGGAATCGGCTACCCTTCTTGCTGAAACATTCTTTCCAAAAGATAATACAAGTACTGACACAGAAGAGCAAAAGGATATAAGGACAGAAACAAAAGAATTCATAATGCAATTAAATAGCCAAACAACTGAAATTAAAAGATCGTTTACCAGAGTTGAAATACAACAAATATTCAAAAATATGGAACCCAAGAAAGCACCAGGGGACGACGGTCTGACGTCAGATATATGCCAGGAAGCCTACAGTAATAACCCAGAAGTCTTAAGAACCATCTACAACAAATGCCTAGAATTGGGATATTTTCCGAACAACTGGAAAAAAGCCACAATTAAAGTAATCCCTAAACCTCATAAAGAAGACTACACACAACCAAAGGCTTACAGACCCATTGGCTTGTTACCGGTATTTGGCAAAGTTCTAGAGAAACTCTTCACTAATAGGGTACAATGGCAATTAGGAAAAGAGAACAAATTGAGTAGGAGACAATATGGTTTCACTCCACAAAAAAGTACTGAAGACGCGCTATATGACACCATAACGCTCATTAGAAATGGACTTCACAAGAAGGAAATAGTTATACTGGTGTCATTGGACATCGAGGGCGCATTTGACAACGCATGGTGGCCCGCCATTATCAGTGAACTTAGAAAGAAACAAATGGATACAGCTATGCTAAAACTAATCACCAGCTACCTGTCAAATCGAAAAATCAGTCTCAAATATGCTGGCCAAAATGTATCCTTACCAACTGATAAAGGGTGTATTCAAGGATCAACATGCGGCCCCATGTTGTGGAACATCCTACTAGATTCCCTACTTCAGGCGACGGAAAACCTTGCAGTACACGTCCAGGCCTTTGCAGATGACATCCTAATAGTAGCATCAAATAAAGATGGACAACAAATAGAAAAGGATATAAACGACGCGCTCAAATTAATAGTAAAGTGGGGGCAAAAACACAAACTTAAATTTGCCCCGCACAAAACGCAAGCAACTATCATTACTAAAAAGCTCAAATACCACTGCCCGAGATTACTAATGGACCAAGTTACATTAACATATACGGATCAACTGAAAGTACTAGGCCTAATTATAGACAAAAATCTCAATTTCAAACCTCATTTAGATCATATCTGCAACAAAGCAGTAAGCCTTTACAAGACAGTATCTAGGGCAGCACGGGCAAAATGGGGATTAAACTCTGACATTGTGAGAACGATCTACCTAGCAGTGGTCGAACCTACTGTATTATATGCTGCCAGCTGCTGGGCAGAAGCAACGGAGAAGAAATATGTACAGCGAATACTTAATAGGCTCACACGGATGTTCAGTATTCGTATCTGCAAAGGGCATAAAACCATCTCTTTGGTATCTGGCGCACTCCTAGCCAAAATAATTCCACTAGCCTTACGTGTCAAAGAAAACGCAGAAATATACGAGATCAAACGAGGCAAGCCTATTGAGTCGCTCCCAGGTAGACACTTAGAGACAAAGATAAGCCCTTACAATCTACCACATCCATCACTAAGACAACAAAGACAATATAAATTTATAACTAATCAAGAAGATATTGATAAAATCTGCAATAACTGGCCCAGTATTTACACAGATGGAAGCAAAATAGACAACAGAGTTGGAGCAGCCATATCAGTCTGGCAAAATGAGATCGAAATTAAGAATATTACTTGTACACTGGAAAGATACTGTAGCGTATACCAAGCGGAATTAGTGGCTATTCATAAAGCTGTCAAATATATGCTTGACAAGAAGTGTTACAAGGCAAATATACTCAGTGACTCAAGATCAGCAATCATGACTATCTGCAATCCGTCATCACTTCATCCAATCGCCGCAGAAATATCATCGAACTTAAGCGCCATAGAAAGCCATGACGGAAAAATAGAGTTTTATTGGATAAAAGCCCATTGCGGACTGAAGGGCAATGAAAGAGCAGATGAGCTTGCCAAATATGCCGCCACCAAGAAAAAGCAGAGAGCAATTTATGATTTATTCCCTTTGTCGTACGCTAAGCACCTCACCAGAAACAATACCTTGCTTAAATGGCAGCACAAGTACGAAGAGGCGGCGACTAGTGAAACAACGAAAACCTTTTTCCCTAATATTAGAGTAGCGTATAAAATATTAAAGAACATTAAAATAACCAATATTATAACTCAGTTATTTACAGGACATGGCGGTAATAAAGCCTATCTTTTCAGATTCAAGCTGTCATCATCCCCATACTGCACATGTGACGACAACTCTCCACAAACTGTAGAACACATAATTATAGACTGTCCGCGTTTTTGTACGAAAAGATACGAGTGTGAGTGCAGTATGGGAATGACCATTTCTAAACAGAATCTCTGTACAATTATGGAGGACAACGATTGCAGATCAAACTTTCTAAATTTCGCCCTCTTAGTATTAAAAACTATGAATAAGGAAAATGGTAGCACTATAATAGACTAGAATTAGAGTATATAACCAAACCTATAATGTATAAAGATAGAAATGAATAAGATTCCAATATGTTAAAAAAAAAAAAAAAATTAAAAAAAAGAATAATAATGTATATGCGTGTGTATGTGTATGTATGTATGTATGTGTATATGTATATATATGTATATATAATTATATGCGTGTGTATATATGTATATGTATATATGTGTGTATATGTATGTATATATTTATGCAGGCTAAGACAGTAATAAAGCTGTGAATGAATTGGAAAATATATCTTTATTTTCTAATTTATTTAGTTATATAGTAGTTTTCTTGCTACACTGTAACAAAACTGTAAATGAATTAGTAACACAGTTGTGTACTTCAATGTAAAGTATAGATTTTTCAAAATAATTCCACAGCAATGTATAAGAAGTAGTATATATTATAATTATTGTAAAAGTATAAGAAGTAGTATAATAAGTAAGTAGCAATGTATAAGAAGTAGTATATATTATAATTATTGTAAAAGGCTGCAGTACGGAACAATAAAACAATAAATAAATTTTAAAAAAAAAAAAAATAATAATAATAATAAAAAAAAAAAAAAAAAAAAAAAATTAAGACCAAAATAAATAAAAGGAAAAACATTAAAGAAAAAAGGGTACTGCAGAATAGTAGTAGTAAGACTAGTTAAAAAAAAAAAAAAAAAAAAAAAAAAAAACCTAACCTAACCTAACCTAACCTAACCTAACCTAACCTAACCTAACCTAACCTAACCTAACCTAACCTAACCTAACCTAACCTAACCTAACCTAACCTAACCTAACCTAACCTAACCTAACCTAACCTAACCTAACCTAACCTAACCTAACCTAACCTAACCTAACCTAACCTAACCTAACCTAACCTAACCTAACCTAACCTAACCTAACCTAACCTAACCTAACCTAACCTAACCTAACCTAACCTAACCTAACCTAACCTAACCTAACCTAACCTAACCTAACCTAACCTAACCTAACCTAACCGGCAACAAATTATGCCCTGAAAGATTCGGCACCAAGCTGCAATATCTACAGCGACTCGAGATCTGCTCTCCAGACAGTTGTGCAAAACGTTTCCCTCCATCCCCTAGCGGCAAAAACTAGGAAAAATATTTTGGAAATTAACAAAAAAGGAAAATTACTCAAATTATTTTGGATTAAGGCACACGCAGGATTGGAGGGAAACGAGAGAGCAGACGAGTTAGCAAAAGAAGCCGCCTTAAAAATAAAACGCAAAGCGGACTACGGGGAATGCCCGATCTCATTCGTCAAGCGACAGATTCGTCTAGAGTCGCTTGACGAATGGAACCGACGTTACATGGAAGGCGAAACGGCCTCTGTAACAAAGGTGTTTTTCCCGGACGCCCTAAGCGCCTATCCCATTATAAGAAAATTAAATATAGACTCCCTCACGGTGCAAGTGATGACAGGACATGGCGGGTTTTCTGAATATTTGCACCGATTCAAATGTAAAGAAAGCCCGGCATGTGCCTGCGATCCCATCAAAGAGGAAAGTGTGATACACGTAATAACGGAATGTCCAATTTACTGTAAACATAGAAACGACATAGAAACAGAGTTACAAATAAAAATAAGCAAAGACAACATATGTAAAATAATAAGAAATAAGCACATAAGAAATAGGTTTTTAAAATATTGTAAGACAATAGCTAATAAGGTAGTACATAAGAATAAATAGAAGCAAAAAAGGGAACTGCGAATTATATATAGGTATATAATGTGAACAGTCCCGCTTAAACCTGTAAAATTAACTAAAATAAAATAGATTTAGATAGAACGATAGATAAAATGTATTAGCAAAGTAAGACATATGTAAAATAGATATAAGAATACTATTGTATAAAGATGTTTAAAAAAGAAAGTAAAAAAGAAAAAAGCAAAAAAGATAAATTAAAAAATTAAAAAGGAAAAGAAAAGAAATGAAATAAAAATATGAAAAGAGGAAAAAAGTCCCTGATCTCCACGTTAGGGGAACTAGAATAAAAAAAAAAAAAAAAAAAAAAAAAAAAAAAAAAAAAAAACCTAACCTAACCTAACCTAACCTAACCTAACCTAACCTAACCTAACCTAACCTAACCTAACCTAACCTAACCTAACCTAACCTAACCTAACCTAACCTAACCTAACCTAACCTAACCTAACCTAACCTAACCTAACCTAACCTAACCTAACCTAACCTAACCTAACCTAACCTAACCTAACCTAACCTAACCTAACCTAACCTAACCTAACCTAACCTAACCTAACCTAACCTAACCTAACCTAACCTAACCTAACCTAACCTAACCTAACCTAACCTAACCTAACCTAACCTAACCTAACCTAACCTAACCTAACCTAACCTAACCTAACCTAACCTAACCTAACCTAACCTAACCTAACCTAACCTAACCTAACCTAACCTAACCTAACCTAACCTAACCTAACCTAACCTAACCTAACCTAACCTAACCTAACCTAACCTAACCTAACCTAACCTAACCTAACCTAACCTAACCTAACCTAACCTAACCTAACCTAACCTAACCTAACCTAACCTAACCTAACCTAACCTAACCTAACCTAACCTAACCTAACCTAACCTAACCTAACCTAACCTAACCTAACCTAACCTAACCTAACCTAACCTAACCTAACCTAACCTAACCTAACCTAACCTAACCTAACCTAACCACAATCATCAGGAACACTATTAAAGAAGAGCTCTCAAAGTTTACCCAAAAACCTCAACAACTATATACTCAGCCATTGCAACGTCCACTTCTATCACCTTCAACCACTACATCACCCATATCGTACGCTAACGCTGTTAAATCTTCCACGCCTGTAAAGAAATCCATTCCTATAACAAAACCGGCAATCATTGTTAGTGCGAAGCAGCCAGTTTCTTCTCCACAAGATACTATTAGTGCTTGGCGGAAAAGTGTACACTTTAAGCACTATACCTTCAGTCCCGCTGACGTCAAGCAAGTATCTAACAATAAACTCAGAGTAGAGTTTGATAACGAAGAACAACGGGACAAGGTTATTGACGCCGCAAATCAGCCAGATAGCTTGGTTAACGCTGATATAGCCAAGAAACTGAGGCCTATGATAATATTAAAGGGCGTCTATATCGACACCCCAGTAGCTGAACTCAAAGAAATTATTATAAATCAAAACCCAAGAATAAAAAGTGAAATAAAAACTCCTGACGATATAACTTTCCGTTTTATAAAAAATAATAAAAATAAAAAACTATACAACCCTGTTTTTATGGTAACTCCTCAAATTTGGAGAACTGTTATAGAACTACAGAAATTAAATATTGATCATCAGAGAGTACATACTGAAGACCACCCAGCGTATCTTCATTGTTACAAGTGCCTTAAATTCGGTCACACGAAGAAACATTGCACAGAAGACAAAACAATTTGCTCCTACTGCTCATCATTTGACCACTCCTACAAAGATTGCCCAGTCAAAAAAGACGAAACTAAAGTCAACTGTTACAACTGCTCACTACATTGCAAGAAATATAATTTGAATTTAAATACTCAACATAGTGCCACGTCGCTACTTTGTCCCCGCTTACAAAAACAGATAGAAAGCTGCAAAAACAGGACTGACTATGGACATCAGAAATAGAAACAATACAATCTCTAAAAATCACCCCGCAATAAAATGTTTACAAATTAACCTTGACAGGGGCTATGCAGCAACACACGAAATGTTTACATATATTAACAATAATCAAATTGATGTAGTTTTTATCAGCGAACCATATGTAGGTAAAAATAGTTCTATGAATCCATGCCCTAATTACAATATTTATCAGTTCCCAACTGATCGTCATGTTAAAGCATGTATTCTAGTAAGACAGAAAATTGGATGTACCCTGGGTATGTCCGAATATTCTTCTCCAAATCTGTGCATTGTGCAAATTGTCATCCGCGGTAAAAAAGTATTTTTAATTAGTGCATACGTTGAACCTAGGAACGATGAAATAAACACAATCAATTCATTAGATTTCTTCCTCCAGAATAATCCAAACTCTATACACATTATTGGCGGAGATTTCAATGGATGGCACCCCCTATGGGGTTCAGTGCGAGCCAACCGCCGTGGAAACAACATTGTAAACCTGATCACAACCAATAATCTAAACATTTGTAACATCGGCACCGATCCTACTTTTGAAACAGTCTCTCATAACATCCATCGGGAATCAATTATAGACCTAACTCTCACCTGCAACTCACCGCCAAATCAAATATCAAACTGGAAAATTACAAAAGAATGTAGTCCAACATCTAGTCATAATGGCATTATTTTCGAATTACATATGAATAAAAGTTCATTAACAAGAGCCAAAAAACTGTCCACCTTCAAGTACAACACACAAAATATAAAATGGGACGATATAAAAGAAGTATTTCAAAAACGAATTAGTGAAAACTTAGACCTAGATATCAATATTGAGCATCTTAACACTACAGAGCTTGAAAAATATGTCTCAAAATTAACGTCTGTTATTCAAAATGTTTGCAATAAACTGTTTCCACAAAAAGGCGAACACGCCCATAGAGCTCCGTGGTGGAATGAAAAACTAGAGAGTCTTAAACAAAAAGTTATAAAAAACCACCACAAACTACAACAACTAAAGCGTAATAAAAAACCCATGACCGACGCACTATCAGAAAAAGACAGGCTAAAAAATGAATATTCGCAAGCAATAAGAGCCGAATCAACAAAACACTTCAAAGAATTTTGTAATAAGCAAGGAAAGGAGGACGTTTGGAGCGTTACGAATAGATTATTAAAAACAACACCACTAACAAAGCCTCCTACTACTCTTAAAACTAAATCTGGTAATTACACCTCAACCACCCAAGAGACCGCTGAAACTTTCCTTAAAGAGTACTTTCCTGAAGATGAACCGGACACAAATCCACAGCACACAACGATAAGGAGACTATCTAAAAAAATACCTGCAACGCTACCAGAACCTCCATTCACAGTCGACGAAATAATAAATGCAGTATCCTCCATGAACCCCAAGAAATCTCCAGGTCTTGACCACCTCACAGCCGATATCTGTACAAATTTCATAAAATTATTCCCATCTGTGGTAACTAAGCTAATGAATAGATGCCTTCAACTCTCGTACTTCCCAAAAGCTTGGAAAGTTGCTTATATCAAAGTCATACCTAAGCCTAATAAAAGCGAACATACAACATCTTCATACAGACCAATAGGCCTAATAAATGTCTTCGGAAAGGTTCTAGAAAAACTTATTACGAAACGATTAAAACATCATCTTCATATAACAGGCACTATGAGTAATATGCAGTTTGGATTTAAAGAACAGACATCAACAACTAATGCTATCCAGAAAGCACTTGATGTGATTCAAGATGCTAAAGCTAAAAAACTACAAGTAATAGCTATATCTCTTGACATCCAATCCGCATTCGACAATGCGTGGTGGCCAGCGATTTTCCACAAACTCAACACTGTACACTGTCCCTCTAACTTATTCAAACTGTTGCAAAATTATGTTAAGGATAGAACGGTCAGGCTTGATTTTGCTGACAGTTCATGTACCAAACCTATGTCTCGAGGATGCATTCAAGGTTCAGTTTGCGGTCCTATACTATGGAATCTGGTTTTAGACGAACTCTTAACGGCTGAACTACCTCAGGGATGCCACCTTCAAGCCTTTGCAGATGACATTCTCTTAATCACACAGTCGAAAGACATAACTACACTTGAAAATATAACCAATGAAGCGCTTACTAGAATAACCGATTGGGGAATTAGTGTTAAATTGAAATTTGGCCCACAAAAGACACAGATGATTTCATTTACAAACAAAGCTAGGAAATGTCAAATAATAATGAATAATCAACAACTACAATTTTGTCGCCAAATAAAGTATCTTGGAGTAATCATTGATCAAAAATTAAATTTTATTAAACACGTAGATCATATTATAAATAGGTCGTACAAACTCTATCAGAAGCTTGCTAAATTCATTAAACCTACTTGGGGAATAAATTCAGAGAATGTCCGTTCTATTTATAATGCCGTAATAGAGCCGATAATGTGTTATGCTGCAAGTATCTGGCACCCAGCGCTAAAATACAAATATGTCCAAAAACGTCTTCTCTCTCTGCAACGCAATTTTGCAATAAAAATTATAAGAGGTTTCCGGACCCTTAACACTTCAACTGCTATCTCTCTAGCACAACTTCCGCTCTTAAATATTAAAATTGAAAATTTTGCCGACATTGAAATAACTAAGCACCGGAAAACATCTAAATACCTCCCAAACGACATTGAATTGGAAAGACTAGCTTCCCCAGCAGAACTCCCACATCCATCAAAAAGAAGATCAGTACAATTTTCTGAAATTACTTGCCAGGAAGATTTAAAAGAACTCACAATTAATACCACAACGAACATATTTACTGATGGCAGTAAAAATGAAGACGGAGTTGGAGCAGCACTAGTAGTTCATCACACTGAAGGCTTAAATATTATAAAAAAATATAAATTGCACAACACCTGCTCTGTTTTTCAGGCCGAGTTATTTGCCATTTTACAAGCAACTAACTGGATATTAGAAAACAAAATGCTTGACTTCACAATATTTTCTGACAGCAAATCCGGACTCTTAGAAATCAGTAATCCAGATACGACTCATCCAATAGTTGTTCAAATCCATCGAAACATTATGCAAGCTCAATCACAAAATAAAGTGATCAAATTCTTTTGGACAAAAGCACATAATGGCATCCTTGGAAACGAAAATGCGGATAGAGCTGCGAAAGCAGCTACAAAATTGAATAAAGTGCCTGACTATGCGAAGTTCCCAATAAGTTATATTAAGAAAATACATCAGCACAACATCACTACAACAGCTGAAAATTATTATAATGATCCTGCAAATTGCACTTACCTTAAAACTTGGTTTCCCACTTACGAAAAACTTCAAACAGCTTTGGAAAAAATTAAACCCAACTTTTATAATACACAAATATTTTCAAATCATGGTTTCCATAAAAGCTACCTGCATAGATTTAAAATAGTTCAAAATGAAAATTGTCCATGTGACGACATAACGCCCCAAACTATTATCCACTTAATAAAGGTATGTCCTAAATTTAGTTTAAGTAGAATAGACCATGAAATTAACTGCCAAAATCTCAGAATAGATCCATTTATATTAAGCGAAGTAGTTCAAAAAGAATCGTCAATAACAACATTCGAGAAACATATAAAAACCATCGTTAAATCATTAAAAAAGTTTAACAGTTAAATATACCTACACAATCGTATTATAAGAATAATATAAAATAAAGAATAAAATACTAAAACAAACTACTTTAAAAAACAACTGAAATAAACAAAAGCAGTCTAAATAATGCAAATTGTATCCCATAAGCATATTGCATTATTGAAGAATTATCCAAATTCTTTTTTATTGGAAAAAAAAAAAAAAAAAAAAAACCTAACCTAACCTAACCTAACCTAACCTAACCTAACCTAACCTAACCTAACCTAACCTAACCTAACCTAACCTAACCTAACCTAACCTAACCTAACCTAACCTAACCTAACCTTTTTTTTTTTTTTTTTTTTTTTTTTTTTTTTTTACATGGGGAAATGCCTACGCATACCCGCCTCGCGGGGGCAAGGACGGGTTATGTCGGACTCGCACCGACTAAAACCCCATGGTGTTCCACCCTCGTCGCATATTGGCAGGGCCACGGGAACGCTTTCGCACACATCCGCGGCCCCACCTGCGCTGGCCGCCCCATGGCGGCCCCTCCTCGGTAGAGGACTACTCCTCCCCCATCTCCCTCTCAGGTAAGGCGCACCAGAACACATGGCGCGCCCTCCTCCTCGGCCTCCAACTTAACATGCGCAACGGACGCCCCCGTGTCCGATGCGCGAAGGCCATGGGGCCAGGAAAAACTAGCACTATGAAGCACCGGCCTTCCCGGCCCCAACGGCGGATCTGGTCTATGGCTCCGCCGCCAACCAAGATTCGGCTGCGGAGGGTAGGGAGAGCGGCGCATCGCAATACCGACACTCCTCTCCCACCGCAGCCCCACCACCACCGCATCAATCGACGGTACGGCCCCGCCCGAGTCGCGGAGGATAGGGCGAGTGGCGCATCGCCATACCAACACTCCTCTTCCTCCGCGACTCCACCTCGGCTGCAGCGGTAGAGGGTGCGGACTCCCCTCTCACCGCAGCCCCCCGACACACATCCGAAGTGGACTCGCCAAGCCCACTCGGAGCGGCCACCTCGGGCCGGCCCTACAGCACGGGCCAGCCAAGGGGTTCCTCTTTGTTCACCGTGGGTGACCAAGCCACGGCTACTAAGCCCCCCCGCCACGACAAGGCGGGAACCCGTTCGGGGGGGAACCTAACCTAACCTAACCTAACCTAACCTAACCTAACCTAACCTAACCTAACCTTTTTTTTTTTTTTTTACATGGGGAAATGCCTACGCATACCCGCCTCGCGGGGGCAAGGACGGGTTATGTCGGACTCGCACCGACTAAAACCCCATGGTGTTCCACCCTCGTCGCATATTGGCAGGGCCACGGGAACGCTTTCGCACACTTCCGCGGCCCCACCTGCGCTGGCCACTCCAAGGCGGCCCCTCCTCGGGAGAGGACTACTCCTCCCCCATCTCCCTCTCCGGTAAGGCGCACCAGAACACATGGCGCGCCCTCCTCCTCGGCCTCCAGTTTCACATGCGCAACGGACACCCCCGTGTCCGATGCGCGAAGGCCATGGGGCCAGGAAAAACTAGCACTCATTAGCACCAGCCTTCCTGACCCCAGCGGCGGATCTGGTCTATGGCTCCGCCGCCAACCAAGATTCGGCTGCGGAGGGTAGGGAGAGCGGCGCCTCGCAATACCGACACTCCTCTCCCCCCGCAGCCCCACCACCACCGCATCAATTGACGTTGCGGCCCCGTCTGAGTCGCGGAGGATAGGGCGAGTGGCGCATCGAGATACCAACACTCCTCTTCCTCCGCGACTTCACCTCAGCTGCAGCGGTAGAGGGTGCGGACTCCCCTCTCACCGCAGCCCACCAACACACATCCGAAGTGGGCTCCCCAAGCCCACTCGGAGTGGCCACCTCGGGCCGGCCCTACACCTCGGGCCAGCCAAGGGGTTCCTCTTTGTTCACCGTGGTTGACCAAGCCACGGCTACTAAGCCCCCCCGCCACGACAAGGCGGGAACCCGTTCGGGGGGGAACCTAACCTAACCTAACCTAACCTAACCCAGTACGCACCGTAAAGTGTCACATTCAACATAAGCTCCACGAAAAAATTGCTTAAAAAATAGCAATTTTTGAGCTACGCGAGTGGAAGTGCTGTGAAAAAGTTTTTGAGTGTGCAGTTCACTAGTGTGATTGGGGAGAAATCTGTACATCACCTGGCTTGGGAGCAAGAGCTTCTGAACTTTGGGGATAAATAGTGTCAACAGCAACAAGAAAATCGCATAGGCAGTTTTATTGTTTGAAAGCCGCTATCAAGCTCAATTAAACGGCGTAAAAATCAAGAAAATCGGTCTACTGCTGCGGAAGTTATTGGCTTGTAAACATTAACAAATTAACCTCAAACCACGTGGTTGCAACGTGCTCTCAGACATCGAGGTTATAGCGTGCCAGTGAACACGAGGCGTCCGGCGACAGTGCAGACTTCAGTGGAGCCTTCGAAGACGGACCGAGGAATCCGCCGAGGATAAATTGCCGCAGCTGGAGACACTATTAACGTCCATCAGGTAAGCCACGAGGGATCTCCTAGACCCTTCATTCCTGACCACCCGAGTTTGGGCTCTATTGAGACGGGATCTCAAGACCCCGCCACATACCACACGTTTACCCCACTCATACCAAGTCCCCCCTCCATTGCCCATACTCGTACCTTCCCCCCCTCCCCTTCACACATTTCAGCAAAATAATATTATCCCGACCACTTACCCCCCCCCCAAAAAAAAAATTTTAGCCTCCTATCCCCCCCCCCCCATTTTTCTAAATACCATATATACGCTTCCCACGAAACTCCCCCCCCCTCCCCCTCCCCCCTCCCCTCGAGGTTTACCTCACCCCCGCGAGCTATAACTCATAAACCGGAAGAGCTAGACACCCCGTGTGAGGGCTCATTTAAATCAGGAAAAGAAGCTCTAACTTTTGGCCCCTTCAGATTTTCAAAATTGCCCCATAGTTCAATACCATCACGGACAAAAACACCTCAAGCATACTCTAGGACTCACAGTACACTACACCGGAGATCCTGCAACGGGCTCTTTCTTCGCGTCCAACGTACTCCACACTGCAGTTCAACAACCGAGGAACAGCAGTGAGTTCACAATAAAAAAAAAAAAAAATAAAAAATAAAAAAAAAAATATATAATATATCTAACTATATAAGGCAACCTTTTTCTAGATATTAAGCACAAATTTGTATTTAAAATAGAATAAAAAAAAAAAAAAAAAAATGTCCGAAAACAAAGTTGTCTTGTCGGGTGTGGAGACCGCTGCCTCTAACAAGCCTTCTCAAAGCCACCCTGTTGCGCCGCCCAGAGCTCCACGATCGCTGCGTGAAAAAGTATTAACAAAAACAACTAACAGCGAAAAGTTGCCGCGGCCATCATCTCAGCCGGCAGCAGAAAAACGCTCTGTGGACTCAGCCCCGACAGACACACACACCACTAGAAAAAAGGCTTCTTCGCACACCGCCACCCTACGAACAAAAATTTCTCAAAATTCCTTAAAAAGTGACAGCTCGATCCGGTCCTCCATTTGTGACCCGGCGGAGGTGGCTTTTGATAAAGTAGCAAACTGGAAGCAAGAAGAAATTCCCCCACTTCCAATCCTTTCGGACGAAGAACTCTCCATCACATCTGTGCCGGAATCACCATTATCGGAAGCACCGGAAAAAAGTAGACCCAGCCTGCTCATTAACTCCAACAGGCGACTGGGGGTGGAAATGGATATGGCGACAAAAGAAGCGAACGAAATGCTTCTGAGAGGGAAGGAGGCATTAGAAATGGCAGGGAACATGAAAAGGGAATGCAAACAAACAGCTTTAGAAAGTCTGCAGTCCCTCTACGAGATGGTCCTGGCATTGTCCGATTCGCGATCTAGACATAAGCACAATTTAGAAAAGGAACGCTCACGCAACGCTCATGAGCTAATGCGAGTGGAGCGGGCACATAATAAGCTTATGACACAACTTATGAAAGGAATGGCATCCGAGATAGGCCAAGCCAGGACTGATATAAAGAACACTCTCCAAGAATCAAAGGCGATAAGGGGCTGGCTGGACTTTGAAACCCAAGAGCCATTTCGTAGAACATCGGAAATACTTAGGGCTGTAACGGATTTAGATAGGCGCATAGAGGTAATCCAAAATAACCTGACTCAGCAGAAGCAGGGAGGTGCTGAGAACATCTTACCTCACCTAAGAGTGGAACTCACTGGAGTAAAATCCAGCGTGGAAACACTCAGTATGCAATTGGATGACATGCGCCGAATTATCGAAAAATCCGATAATAATACCAAGGAGGTTCTCGAGACTGGCCAGAAAACCTTATTACGCCTTAAATCACCGCCATCCTGCCCCTCACAGGAAATAAACAAAAAGTTGGAGCAGGAGCTGGACGGAATGAAGAGGTCGCTGAAGGAGCTAGATGAAAATATCAGATCTGGACTCTCAGTCTTATCTTCGGCGGACTCTGGCAAAACATTCCAAACCAGCATCAGAGAACAGCTTCAACCCATTGAAGAACATTTAGGTGTTATGTCATCTGAGCTGAGGACGATCAGGGAACAGAAACGGGCTTCATCACCTACAGCCCCGAGTCTAGCAACGGAGCTAGCACAAGCTGGCGAAGCAGCAGCAAAACCGAAAAGGACTTACGCCAGAGTGGCTGCAAGCCTACCCCTTCCTAAACCCAATCACACTCTTATAATCACATCAACTGATTCGAAGAATACAGCTGACAACATCATTGAGAGAATCAGGGAGGCCCTAGATACTAAAAAGACTGGAGCCAAAGTGGATAGGGTAAGGAAGGCGAAAAACCAAAAAGTCGTCCTCAGTTGTAACACCAAGGAGGATCTTAACCTTGTCCAAAACAGGGTTAAGACAAACAAAAATTTAAAAGTAGAGGTTGCAAGGACAAACAATCCCTTGGCGATGATCAGAGACGTGCTATCGTATCACAGCGACGTCGAAATCGTCGAAAATATACTGGCGCAGAATAAACACCTTCTGCATGACGTCGATGAAAAAGAGCGAACAATCAGAGTTCGATACAGGAAAAAGGCGAGGAATCCACATGAGTGCCATCCTGTACTCGAGCTCTCTCCACAAGTTCACAGGCGCTTCATTGATGCGGGCAAAATTTACATTGGCCTCCAAAGGAGACCAATAATGGACCACTCTCCCCTAGTGCAATGCACTAAATGTCTTGGTTTTGGCCACACAAAGGCAGTGTGCCATGAAAAGGAGGAACTCTGCAGTCACTGCGGAGAAACTCACACATGGGACAAATGCCCAACCAGACTGGAGGGGAGACCCCCAAGATGTAAAAATTGCCTAAAAGCGCACGGTGGCGACACGGACCTGGCACACAATGCTTTTAGCTTTGATTGCCGGGAAAAGCAGAAGTGGGATGCCATAGCACGATCTCGCATAACATATTGCTAAGGGCAGCCAAAACAACACCGTCTCAAACATTAGTAGGTCAGATACACACATTAAAATCATTCAGGTGAACTTGCAACGCTCCAGGGTAGCAACGGCGGAACTACTTCAGGTTGCAACGGATAAAGGAGTGTCGATCGCCATTGTACAGGAACCCTATGTGGGAAAAAATGGCGTCATTAAAGAACATCCTGGCACGCGAGTTATTCAATGCAGCCTGAATAGACAAAAACCAGTGAAGGCCGCAATCCTTGTCTTCGGGAATCAGCTGGAGATCATTCATGATCCACAGCTGGTTACTGAAACAGAAGCGGCGGTGGTTCTGGTCGCAGGAAACCTAAAATTAGGAGTCGTGTCAGTCTACCTCGAAGGGGAGCAAGATATCAATCCCTACCTTAGACGAATCCAAGCAGCATGTGCAAAACTTCACACAAACAACATCATAGTGGCTGGAGACGTAAATGCTTGGAGTCAATGGTGGGGAAGCAACACAGAAGACGAAAGAGGCGCGGCATATAGCACCTTCCTCAATGAAATGGATCTCCATATCCTCAACACCGGTGACATACCTACCTTCGAAACTTACAGAAGGGGGAGAATCTGCTCGAGCATAGTAGACGTAACTGCTTGCAGTCCGTCACTTCTCGGCAATGTGGAGGACTGGAGAGTGGAGAGAAGTCTAATTACATCAGACCATAATGCCATAACATTTACATTGCGCACTAAAACGGCCTTAAAACCACTACGGCCCTGTACAACGCGCAAATACAACACCAGGAAGGCAAAATGGTCAGACTTCTCATCACACTTCAGATCACTACTAGAAGAAAGAGCCATAACTCCCACATTAATCGAGGGCGTGGAAACCCATGAGGAACTAGAATCCATCACAATAGCCTACACAAAAGTAATCCAGGAATCTTGCGACGAGACTATTCCGAAAGTAGGCATGAGGGGGGTAAATGCAACGCCTCCATGGTGGTCAAAAACCCTCAACCAACTCAAAAGAGAAGTCCAAAGGAAAAAAAGACGCATAAGAAATGCGGCACCAAGTCGAATACAACACGTTATAGATGACTATATAAACTGTAAAAAACAGTACACCATAAAAGTTGAGGAGGCGCAAACCGAAAGCTGGAAAGAATTCTGCACGACACAGGACAAGGAGAGCATGTGGGATAAAATTTACAGAGTTATCCGAAAATCCTCAAGAAGATATGAGGACATGCTCCTAAGAAACAACCAGGGTGAAACCCTGACATCTGAAAAGTCAGCAGAACTCTTGGCCCAAACATTTTACCCTGACGACTGTGTGGTAACCGATCAGCCGTACCACACCAAAGTACGAGAGCTGACGGACATCAACAAAGACCTAGGTTTGTCAGAAGATGATCCACCTTTTACAGAAGCGGAGCTTGTTTCAGTGTTACAAACACTCAACCCAAAAAAAGCTCCTGGACCAGATGGGCTAACATCTGATATCTGCTCCGCCGCAATTCACTGCAACAGGAAGGTATTCCTAGCGATAGCCAACATGTGCTTGAAAATGGCATACTTTCCCAAGCTGTGGAAAACTGCACACGTGGTCATCATTCGTAAACCAGGGAAGGATGACTACACTCATCCAAAGTCATACCGACCCATAGGTCTCCTGTCAGTACTCGGAAAAATAGTCGAGAAATTGATGGTGGGCCGAATCCAGTGGCATGTCCTCCCAACTCTAAATAAAAACCAGTATGGCTTCATGCCTCAACGTGGTACTGAGGACGCCCTCTATCATCTATTAGAACATATTAAAAACGAAGTGAGGAATAAAAAGATCGTCCTCGTTATTTCACTAGATATAGAGGGAGCCTTCGACAACGCTTGGTGGCCAGCATTGAAACTGCAACTAGCCAAGAAGAAATGTCCCAAAAACCTCTACGATATGGTTGGCTCTTACCTTCAAGACCGAAAAATCACAGTCAACTACGCCAGAGCAACCAGTGAGAAGGGAACTACAAAGGGCTGTGTTCAAGGATCTATTGGCGGACCAACCTTTTGGAATGTTATCCTAGACTCACTGCTGCACCAACTCACGTACGAAGGAGTATACTGTCAGGCATTTGCGGATGACGTTGTCTTGGTGTTCTCGGGACACTCAACGAGTGCCCTGGAACAACAAGCCAACGACACTTTAAAGAGGGTAACGAAATGGGGAACCAAGAACAAGTTAAAGTTTGCAGCGCACAAAACAAATGCAATGCTCATAACTAAGAAACTTAAATTCGACTACCCTAACCTGCATATGTCTGGCAGCAGAGTGAACCTCGTAGAGGAAATTAAAGTACTTGGTCTCATCATCGACCGTGGACTCACCTTTAAACCGCATGTAGCAGCCGCATGCAAAAAAGCGGCTGACATATACAAGCAGCTTGCATGCGCGGCCAAGGTGACCTGGGGTCTCAATGGTGAGATTGTAAGGACAATATACGTTGCAGTCGTCGAACCTATAGTGATGTACGCTTCGAGCGCGTGGTCTTCAGCAACAGAACTACAGATGATTAAAGACCAACTTAACACGTTGCAAAGGGGCTTCGCGCAGAAGATCTGTAAAGCGTACCGCACGGTGTCGCTCACTTCCGCACTCGCCATCTCGGGTCTGCTTCCGCTAGACCTGAGAATACAAGAGGCGTCTAGCCTGTACAAGACCAAGAAACAAGGCTCACTAGACTACTTACCACCAGGAAGAGAGCTTGAAAACCGTGTAAATCACTTGGACCAACCTCATCCCTCTAAACTCATCAAATTGGATTATGAGCTACTGGAAACGGTAGAAAAAACAAATCTCCACCAACTAACCGGCCCTCACATATACACAGATGGAAGCAAGATAGAAGGGAGGGTCGGAGCAGCGTTAACATGTTGGGAAGATGGCAGGGAGACCAGTAGTTCCACCTTTAGACTGGACCCATCCTGCACAGTTTTCCAGTCCGAGCTCTACGCCTTGCTCAGGGCAACCAAGCTAGCAGAATCAAGGACAGAACCCGTTATTAACATAATGAGCGACTCAAGATCTTCGCTCGATCTGCTAGCGAACCCTAAAGCAAGCCATCCCCTATCGAAAGCCATACAAGAAAGCATAGGGAAGATGAGAAAAGAGGGAAGAAAAATAAGACTATTCTGGTTGAGGGCCCATGTAGGCACGTCCGGAAATGAGAGAGCCGACGAGCTCGCCAAGACGGCGGCGCTCCGGGAAACAGCCACTCTAGACTATGACAAAATTCCCGTGTCCTATGTTAAAAAGAAAATCAGAGAGGAAACTGTTCGGATCTGGCAGGACAGATACGAGACCTCCACCACTGGGCATGTCACCAAAACATTCCTTCCGGATATAGCAAAAGCATACCGGATAGTGAGGAAAACCAAGTTGACACCCACACATGTACAAGTGTTAACAGGACATGGTGGAATTGCGGAATACTTGCACCGCTTTAAATTAAAAGACACTCCAGGGTGCGAGTGCGACCCGAATGTTAGTGAGTCAGTGTGGCATGTGATTCTTGAGTGTCCCCGCTATCAAGCGGCACGTCTGGACCTTGAGTTCCGGATAAACGCCAGTCTTAATAAATCTGACCTACATAAAATAATCGAAGAAGATGACAAAAGGCACAAATTCCTGGCATTCGTGGAGTCCATCTTCCGCGCCGCTGCGAAGCGCAACGCCACAAACAATCCATCCCCCAGACAACAGCAAACTGTTGCGGAGTCTGCAGAAGTTTGCATAAAAGAGAAGAGCATCCCAGCCAATAAAATAAAACATCAGCTAATTGCATGCGCTGAAAGAGGCAATCCAGGCCTGAGAATTCGAGGAGTAGCTCTCTTCATGGATAACAACACAGAGCGTTTCGGGCTAAGCTTTTGCTCAACAGTGGGCCGAAACTATGTCAAAATCTCTCCTGGTCTCGCAAGCTTACTAAACGGCAGTACCTTCAAAACGAGCATGAAGCGCAAAACATACGATGCGCTAATTGAGATAGAAGTCGCCAACCAACGATGTCGAATAGTAAGGTCGAAAAACAAAACGATCTTGCTGTTCACATGGAGCGAACAGAAAACTCCATTCGCCCAGGCATGCTCACTGCTAACGAGACTCGGTGAGGTAGAGACAGTGGACATACCTCGCATCATAAGTGTGGACGCCATGGTGGTCTTGTATGAGAAAGGTGAAGTCGTGGACCACATTGGTTGCATAAAAGCCTCAAATAAACATGAAATAGTCGTGTATGAGGATAGGGGCGAAAACCTGAGCTTCCTCAAACATCACGACTCGACTATGGCAACTCAACACCAAACAGCAAATCCAGAAACACTTAGTGGCTCAGAACGTCTGCAACTGAAAACGGCCCAAGAAAAGGCCGCAGCCAGAGAAAAAATTACAAAAAGTTCTGAGTCTCAAAGCGGGGTAAGTGCATTAATTAATACCATTAGTGCAGCGGCCCAAAGCATTCCAGGAAGAGCAATCCGAAAGTTAAAAAAGATAAGGCAAGCCGAAAACTTAATAAGAGAGCCTCCGAGAGTTCTCAAGAAATCCCAACCCACCTACACTAGACCCTGTTCGGGACGAGTCAGCCCGCCAAAGCTTCTACCGGCGATTGGGCCTAAGGACCACATAATCAACGCGTTCCTAGAGTTCAAAGCCCTCACAAAAGCAACTCTTGAAGTGAACCAAACGACTTGTAGGAACATCTTACAAAGTTTCCACCTCGGTAGTCAAGAGTTTCTTGAGGTGCAGCTCGAGGAGGCAGAGGCCGCAATTTATGACAACAAAACATCCACAGTCATAAGAGGTAAAATGGGTCATCACATGGCGGCTTATAGCGGGTCAGCGGGCTTTGTATCCTTGGAAGAGGAGGAGACGAAACGACAGGGTAGATTAGTATTCAAAACCCCCCCCAACGACCCTATTGTGGTCACCGCCCGTTGTACCAGGGTGATGCTAGAAGACAGGATCCTGAACATGGCGGATGCCATCTCGAGAACCTGTGAAACGGGAGATCCTTGGGAAAGCTGGACGGTGCCGACAATAAATTGGGTCAATGGGGTCCCGGGGTGTGGAAAAACGACTTGGATTATAAAACAATTCGATGCGGAGAATGACTTGATTGTCACTACAACAACAGAAGCAGCTAAAGACCTCAGGGAAAAATTAAGCAACCGCATTGGCACCGACGCAAAAACAAAAGTGCGCACTATGGCCTCAATTCTAGTAAATGGCATGAGAAGGCAAAACAGAAGATGCACTCGACTTTTAGTCGACGAAGCTCTCATGAACCATTTCGGGGCCATAGTAATGGCAATGCGACTGAGTGGAGCGGAAAAAATACTGCTCATCGGTGACATCAATCAACTTCCGTATATCGACAGGGAAAACCTCTTTGCGATGCAATATACTCGCCCAAGCCTCGTGACCACAATCAGCCAAGAACTCCTGTGTACGCACCGGAATCCGATGGATGTGGCATATGCCCTGAGTGAAATTTACAATGGCATATATTCATCCAGATCTCAGGTGCATTCACTGGAAAGGAAAAGGTACACGGGAGTAGTCATTCCAGGTACCCTGCCAAATACATTATATCTTGTATACACGCAAGCAGAAAAGGAGTCCCTTACAAGCCAGGGATATGGTTCGGGTCCTGGGTCGCGAATTTTAACCGTACATGAGGCCCAAGGCCTTACATACGGGACAGTGGTCATAATGAGGACAACAACAGAGAAGCACAAAATTTATGATAGCGTCCAACACGCAGTAGTGGCAGTGTCCAGGCACACAGTATCCTGTGTATATTACACGGACGATTGCGACGATGCGACTGGACGGCTGATTGAAAGCGCGATGGCTGCGACAACAAACAGAATTAAAGAATACAACCTAAAAATGGCACTAAAAAGCAGAGACGCAGCTGTCGTAGAGGCCCTGACAACGGCGAATTGATATAGCTGAAGACGGAGCGGTCTCCACGACGACGGAATAATAATAATTAAAAAAATGTATATGGTAAGTTAAATAAAGCATGTTAGGAATTAGAACTCAAAACATAAACAAAAAAAAAAAAAAAAAAAAGTAAAAGAAAAAAAAAAAAAAGACGCATGATATATAAAAAAAAAAAATCTATATATATATAAAAAAAAAAAACAAACAAAAGGAAAAAAAAAAAATAAATAAATAAAAAAAATAATAATAATAAAAAAAAAAAAAAAAAACGTGAACTCACTGCTTAGGCTTAAGTAAATTTACTATACTAGTAGTGTAAGGAGTACGATGTAAAATAAAAAAGTTAATAAAGAAATATAAAGCGAAAAAAAGGTACGGACCTCGAGTCTGTAGTGTATACTTATTTATAATAAAAAAAAAAAAAAAAAAAAAAAAAAAAAAAAAAAAAAAAAAAACCTAACCTAACCAAGGATCGTGCCGTCTGCCGTAGCGTAAACATCGTTTTGAGTGAGCTCCGTGTTCAAAAATTCGCGAAAGTGGGTTATTTTTGTGCTATTGTGCTGTGTTATACACCAAAGTGTGCGGAAAAGTGCAAGGTTTGATCTGTGTATAGTGCTCGCAAGTACAGGATTTTGCCTGAGTGGAAATTCGTGGAAAAACTCCGAAAAACCCCAAAAACAGGTAAAATTTTTTCATATATTTGCGAACGCTGCAAAAACTAGATCAGCAACCTACCAACTTTTTTATTGCATCACTTGGCATTTCATGTGCTGCACATTTTACAACTTGATCCAAATTTTTTCGCTGAAAAATCACCGAGTTATTACGATTTTTCTCAAAAACCACGTGGCACGTGGTTTGAGAAATAAACACGTGCGGCTAATTTTGAAAGTGGTTTTAGATGCGTTATAAAGAGGCCTTTTAGACGACACCTTATTTGTTTGGATCGGTTCACCCTTTCGCTATTTATTGATGAAAAACCTCTTTTATTAAAAAATTGTTATTTTTAACTTTCTATAACTGTCAAACTAAATCGACAACACATACTTTTTATTTTTGCATCTTATAAAACATATTTAATACTAACTTTTTGGAAAATTTCAGAATTTTCTGTTGAAAAAATTTAGAGATATTACACTTTTTATAAAATTATACTTACACGTGGTCCCACTTCTGGACTAAATTCTCCCACTTTCTTTTAGTTATAATAAAGGTAATTTTATTATTATTTATATACCATTTTTTCCAAATTTTTATCTTACACCGTTCAGAAATTATCAATTTTAAACCTAATTTTTACGAATTATTACTAAAATAATATAATAATAATAAAAATATTATTAGCAAGGCGTAGGGGGTGAAAAGACCTTTCAGACGAGCCCAATCTCGCTGGGTTTAGCGTTAGCGGTTTTCGAGATAGAAAAAAAACGGTTTCCATTGACGCCATTTTGGAAAATTTTAAACCGTTGTAACATTGAAACCGCTTGTGCAAATATATGCGAGTTTGGGTTCATTAGAGTTGTCGTTTAGAGGGCTATTCAGTCAGCATCAGAAAAACACTAAAAGAAATTCAAAATTATTTACGCGTCCAACCATATTTATGAGATAGACCAGAGGAGTACGAGTCTGGCGAGCCCAAACACGACAATTTTAAGTCAATAAACAACTTGAATAAACAGTTTCAAAATTTTGGTCGGCCATCTTGAAAATATTTAGAGAGCTGTAACTTCTACATTCTTTTAGATAGGATAGCCGTTCTTGGGCTCATTCTCTTTGTTTCTGAGAGACCTATCTTGTTAAGGGGGAAAAAGAGGAAAAGTAATCTCTTAATTTAAAAAAAAAAAAAAAAAAATGTCGGATAAATCAAAAAAATCTGCGTCCAGCGGTTCTGAAAGGCACACAGTTGCCAAAAAGAGACCAGCATATACAGCAAAAATTGCAAAAGAGACAGGCCGTGTACCATCTATCGGCGACCTGGAGGTTGCAACTCAACAACAGCTTAACGTGCCACCTGTGGAAACCTGTGAGGGTCGTACGGGGGAGCAACATACGGATTCGCAAATGGGGGATCAACACGAGAAGCTTGAAGTAGAACTAGCCACGAGCTTCTTTACGTCGCCAAAACTTGACGAGGCGACCACGTCATCCCCAGTTCTTGCGAGAACTGGATCGAGCCTGCTTAGAATACGTACCCAGATACGACAGGCGAAAGCAGCAGAAGCTCAGGAAGCTTTCAAAGCCGTGTCCGAGACAGAAGACACAGGCGAGTCTGATGTTGACAGTGGTGACACCAATATCTCCCTCGATGCTTCCACAAGGTCGATTGGTGGTAGCCGTATGCTTCTAAACGAATTACCCAGACACGCGAATGAAATCTTGCAAAGAGCCAAAGCTGATTTAGAAAAGTCAGGGAACTTAAAGAGGGAAATTCGTGAGAGTGTAGTTGCGGGTCTGTACACCCTGTACGAGATGATCCTTAAGCTGTCCGACTCGCGTATGCTACACATGCTCGAATCTAGCAAGCAAAAGGCGAATGTCTCAAGAGAATCAGAAAGGCTTACTCAAAGACATGCTCGTTTCATGCATGAAACTTTGAGTCAATACGCCACATTAAAAGAGAGTATAGAGAAACTCCAGAAGGAAATTGAGTCAACCCGACTCATTGTCTCGTACGATCTCTGTGAGGCAGTTTCAGCCACAAAGCGCGAAATAACAAATATTCGAAGCGAGACAAACTTAAGCCCAAACTTGGCAAGTCAGATGAACGTTATCTCTGAAGAAGTAAAGTTACTTCGAGATAACATAAACTCTCTCAGTAAACCACCGATTACGGTTCAAGATCAATGGAATCCCATCACAGAGGAACTCAAAGAGCTCCGATGCATCATACAGGAGATAGACAGAAATAGAGAACGATTCGAATTACCTGCTGATATCTCAGCAAATACAGGTGATGTAAATGTTAACACTCAAAAATTTAACGATGCTGCCGAGAAACTGCAACATGAGATAACCGACTCCAAACTTCTGTTAATCTCAGACATGTCTGAGTTGAAAAAAGAAGTAAATAGGATAGCCATAGATATTCAAAGCCTATCCTCGACCGCCTTTGGCTCCTCGCTCCCCTCGGTACAGGCCAGCTTGGCAGAACTGAGGAGGGAAATGAAGGAGTTAAAAGACACTGCAGTGGACTCGACAGCACCCATCAGACTAGCAATAGAGAGCCTCAGAAGTGAGCTTAAAGATAAATCACATGTTGAAAAGACAGAACCAAGAAATACACAATATAAATTGCTAGAGGAAAATGAAATAGATCTTACTCAGCACTCACCAATGCCGCAACGTAAAAAGTTTCCACGCACGTTCTCGGAGGTGGTAGCAAGGCCAAACTATCCAATTATAGTGGAATCGATCGATCCAAGAAGTACAAGCGATGACATCATGAAACAAGTTAAAGGCGGGATTGACGTGGTTGAATTAGGTATTGGCATCAACCACATCAAGAAAGCCAAGAACCAGAAGGTCCTAATCGGTTGCGAGTCTGAAGGAGATAGAAACATCCTCCAAGACAGACTCAAACACACAACTGACAACTTAACAGTGTATAGACCAGTCACAAAAAACCCGCTCCTTCGTCTTACAGGAGTTGCCTTCGACTTGACGAATGGAAAGGTCGAGGAAGCTATAATTAAACAGAATACCACACTGCTAAATGACATTACGGCAGAACAGAAACAGGTGAAAGTTATGAGAAGAACGAAGGGTCGCACAAGCTCCACGTCTAATATCATCTTGGAAGTAAGCCCGCAGATCTGGACAAGACTGCAAAATCAAAGAGTAAGAATTGGATTTCAAATAGTTCCAGCCACAGATCATTCACCGGTAATCCAGTGTTACCGATGCTTAGGCTATTCTCACCTAGCTCGAGAATGTCAAGCACAAAAAATGAACTGCGGTTACTGTGCTGAAGAACACGACACAAGGGAATGTAATAATAGGAACAAGGCACCGAAATGTATAAATTGCATACACAAAAATGTAATTGACCAAGGTTGCAACCATCCTGCCTACAGTCCTGAGTGTTTAGAATGGAGGAAGTGGGACAGGATTGCAAGAGCAACTGTATTGTATTGCTGAAGACACCGACAATTCCTCGCAAGATTCAACAAACACGAAGGAAGTAGGAATAAAAATAGCGCAGATAAACCTCGGAAGAGGAAGAGCTGCATTTCAGGAATGTCTGCAATCAGCGGCCACACAGGGAATTTCTTTTCTTTTGGTACAGGAGCCTTACGTTGGTGCAAAAGGTCATGTTACCTGCCAACATAGAGTAATACAGAAAATGTCTAGTGACGTTCAAAGACCAGTTAAAGCGGCCGTCATTGTCGTCGATCCAACTGTACAATTCTTTATTAATCCTGTAACAATTACTAACAACATTGTAGCATGTAAATTTAAGATTAAGAGCCTCAATATTGTTATAATTAACGTTTACTTAGAAGAAGGGCAACAGATTGAAGATGATTTGTGTAAAATTTCAAACTACGCAAGCATCCTAAACGAAGATCACATCATATTAGGAGGAGACATTAATGCGAAGAGCCCCTGGTGGGGTTGCAATGTGGAGGATAGAAGGGGAGCAGCCGTAGCAGAAACTCTAAGCCAACTAGGCCTACATATATTAAATACAGGGAATATACCAACTTTTTCTGTATACAGAGGAGAGAGAAACTACACAAGCATTGTCGATGTCACTGCATGCTCGAGTGGTCTCCTACGAAAAATCTCCAACTGGAAAGTAAACCCAGAATTTGTCACACTGTCTGACCATAGGGCCTTAACATTCGACCTAAATAATTTAAGCACAGTGAGAGTAAATACAGAACGACAATCCACACGTATTTACAACACAGGTAAAGCCGACTGGAGCAATTTTATACACACCCTTAAACAAAAATTAACCACGCTTAATATCACCGAGGAAACTGTAAATATAATTATAGACACAGATCCATTAGAGAGTCTAGTGAGGTTATATACCACATGCGTGCAAGAATCTTGCGAAAAGACAATCCCTAAGCTGTCTAGGAAAGTACTCAGAAAGACACCATGGTGGACTGAAGAACTAAGCACAAAGAAAAGAGAGGTAATTCAGAAGAGAAGAAAAATTAGATATGCAAACCAGAGAAGGAAACAAATAGTAATACAAGAATACATCTTAGCCAAAACAGAATATAAAGACCTCCTAACGGAAACTATGACAACTAGCTGGAAGAACTTTTGTGCAAGGCAAGATAAAGAAAGTGTCTGGCAGGGCATCTACAGGGTCATAAGAAAATCAGGCAAAGCACCAGAAGACACCCTACTGAGAACAACATCGCAAAGCTGTATCTTAACTCCAGGGGAATCAGCGCAACTGCTAGCTGACACCTTTTACCCAACCGACGAGATCACAACAGATGAACACGACCACATTGAAATGAGAAACATTTCCGTAACTATAAGAAAAGAGCTGTGTGATAAACTGCATCAAGACAATTTAATACCTTTCACTACCACAGAAATAGAAAATGTATTTAACAGCATGAGTCCAAAGAAGTCACCAGGGGAGGATGGGTTAACGGCAGACATATGTGAAAAATCATATATAGCGGCACCAAAAGTACTCATAGCTATATACAACAAATGCCTATCTCTTGGATACTTCCCCCAGATCTGGAAAGGCGCGGTAATCAAAATTATCCCAAAACCAAACAAAGAAAATTATACTCTTCCTAAATCTTATCGTCCTATCGGACTTTTACCAGTCTTCGGGAAGGTCCTGGAAAAGATGTTTGTTAACAGAATGTCATGGCAGCTAGGACGAGAAAATAAAATGAGCAACAGACAGTATGGATTTGTAGCACAGAGGGGTACTGAGGATGCCTTGTATGATGCCATGGAAATAATAAAAAAAGGCATAAAGGACAAAGAAATAGTTGTCATAGTATCCATAGACATCGAAGGGGCCTTTGATAACGCTTGGTGGCCTGCCATCATAAAGGAACTCAACAACAAAAATTTAGATAAAACCATTCAGAGACTAATAAGCAGTTATCTGTCTGAGAGGCATATAAAACTCAGATACGCAGGCACTGAGATTATCAAGGAAACAAACAAAGGGTGTATTCAGGGCTCAATTTGCGGCCCTTTGCTTTGGAATCTTCAGCTCGACTCCCTACTTCAGGAAATCGAAGATCTCAGAATTCATATACAAGCATACGCCGATGATATAATATTAATAGCAAAAGGGAAAACCGCTAAGGACATAGAGACAGAGTTAAACCCAGCACTAAACTGCATTCTGAA
>CAVLGL010000084.1:130000-177500 GCA_963668995.1 Parnassius mnemosyne
GGCGAAAAACTAACACGTAAATATAAATTACATGACTCGTGTTCAGTCTTTCAAGCCGAACTCCTCGCCATTTCAAAAGCCTGCGAATGGATTATGGAACACAAAATCAATCCCACACACATATTTTCCGACAGTAAATCAGGACTTCAAGAAATTGCTAATGAAAATAGTTATAACTCCCTCGTAGTATCGATCCATAAGATAATACATCAGATTGAATCGCTTAATTTAAAAGTCACTTTTTGCTGGATTAAAGGTCATACTGGAATTTCTGGCAATGAAGAAGCGGATGCAGCTGCTAAAAGCGCGGCAGCCTCACACCGATCTTATGAATTTGCCAAATTCCCAATAACCTATGTAAAATACCTTAATCGACAGCGTGCTCTTAAAGAAACGGAAGACTTCTACCTTCAAAGTGACAAAGGCATATACACCAAATCTCTTTGTCCTACATACGAGCAACTCACCCTAACTGTTAAAGCACTTACACTTAACTTTGCCATAACCCAATATTTTAGCAATCATGGATATCATAAAGAATATTTACATCGTTTTAAAATAACAAATGATAATAAATGCCCATGCGATCAAACGAGTGTACAATCCATGACACATCTCATAAAAAACTGCCCTGTATTTATTAAAACAAGAATGGAACACGAGGTTGCGTGCACTGTCTTAAGGATAGAACCATATAATTTATCACAAATAATTTCCAAAGAAACTACAATACAAACTTTTAAGGCCCATGTCAATTATATTATAAGTAAATTAAAAAACTTGAACATTAATACAGCTATAGTAAGTTAAAATTTGGAGAATTTTCCAATTAAGTAACTCTACGGAGAGTTAAGTAAAATATTTAATAAATAAGATAATCATCGTATGTAAATTGTTATTTTTGTTTTATTAACATTATATATGTAGTCTATAATAGAAATATATATACAGGAAAAAAAAATATTTATAGAGATTAATCAAATTAATTTTCTACTTGTCTTCAGAAAACCATAAACAAAATTCAATATTCAAAAATATTATGCGAACCATTGTCAAAAGACTCAAATGTAAATGTTAACGATAAACATAGCAAAATGTGGACCAAATATAAATTCTCATTCAAACAAACGCTCAAAAAACCATAAGGAATTGTATACCGATAGCAATTCCTCATGGGTAAAGAATAATATAAAAAAAAAAAAAAAAAAAAAACCTAACCTAACCTAACCTAACCTAACCTAACCTAACCTAACCTAACCTAACCTAACCTAACCTAACCTAACCTAACCTAACCTAACCTAACCTAACCTAACCTAACCTAACCTAACCTAACCTAACCTAACCTAACCTAACCTAACCTAACCTAACCTAACCTAACCTAACCTAACCTAACCTTTTTTTTTTTTTTTTTACATGGGGAAATGCCTACGCATACCCGCCTCGCGGGGGCAAGGACGGGTTATGTCGGACTCGCACCGACTAAAACCCCATGGTGTTCCAAACTTGTCGCATATTGGCAGGGCCACGGGAACGCTTTCGCACACTTCCGCGGCCCCACCTGCGCTGGCCGCCCCATGGCGGCCCCTCCTCGGGAGAGGACCACTCCTCCCCCATCTCCCTCTCAGGTAAGGCGCACCAGAACACATGGCGCGCCCTCCTCCTCGGCCTCCAATTTCACATGCACAACGGACGCCCCCGTGTCCGATGCGCGAAGGCCATGGGGCCAGGAAAAACTAGCACTCAGAAGCACCAGCCTTCCTGACCCCAGCGGCGGATCTGGTCTATGGCTCCGCCGCCAACCAAGATTCGGCTGCGGAGGGTAGGGAGAGCGGCGCCTCGCAATACCGACACTCCTCTCCCCCCGCAGCCCCACCACCACCGCATCACTCAACGGTGCGGCCCCGTCTGAGTCGCGGAGGATAGGGCGAGTGGCGCATCGCCATACCAGCACTCCTCTTCCTCCGCGACTCCACCTCGGCTGCAGCGATAGAGGGAGCGGACACCCCTCTCGCAGCATCCCACCGACACACATCCGAAGTGGGCTTCCCAAGCCCACTCGGAGTGGCCACCTCGGGCCGGCCCTACACCACGGGCCAGCCAAGGGTTTCCTCTTTGTTCACCGTGGTTGACCAAGCCACGGCTACTAAGCCCCCCCGCCACGACAAGGCGGGAACCCGTTCGGGGGGGAACCTAACCTAACCTAACCTAACCTAACCTAACCTAACCTAACCTAACCTTTTTTTTTTTTTTTTTTTTACATGGGGAAATGCCTACGCATACCCGCCTCGCGGGGGCAAGGACGGGTTATGTCGGACTCGCACCGACTAAAACCCCATGGTGTTCCACCCTCGTCGCATATTGGCAGGGCCACGGGAACGCTTTCGCACACTTCCGCGGCCCCACCTGCGCTGGCCGCCCCATGGCGGCCCCTCCTCGGGAGAGGAACACTCCTCCCCCATCTCCTTCTCAGGTAAGGCGCAACAGAACACATGGTGCGCCCTCCTCCTCGGCCTCCAATTTCTAATGCGCAACGGACGCCCCCGTGTCCGATGCGCGAAGGCCATGGGGCCAGGAAAAAACTAGCACTCAGAAGCACCGGCCTTCCTGGCCCCAGCGGCGGATCTGGTCTCGGGCTCCGCCGCCAACCAAGTTTCGGCCGCGGAGGGTAGGGAGAGCGGCGCCTCGCAATACCGACACTCCTCTCCCCCCGCGGCCCCACCACCACCGCATCAACGGTGCGGCCCCGTTTGAGTCGCGGAGGATAGGGCGAGTGGCGCATCGCCATACCAACACTCCTCTTCCTCCGCGACTCCACCTCGGCTGCAGCGGTAGAGGGTGCGGACTCCCCTCTCACCGCAGCCCCCCGACACACATCCGAAGTGGGCTTCCCAAGCCCACTCGGAGTGGCCACCTCGGGCCGGCCCTACACCACGGGCCAGCCAAGGGGTTCCTCTTTGTTCACCGTGGGTGACCAAGCCACGGCTACTAAGCCCCCCCGCCACGACAAGGCGGGAACCCGTTCGGGGGGGAACCTAACCTAACCTAACCTAACCTAACCTAACCTAACCTAACCTAACCTAACCTAACCTAACCTAACCTAACCTAACCTAACCTAACCTAACCTAACCTAACCTAACCCAGTCCGGTGTCAACTGCTGTCCCGAACGCCACGTTTTTGAGTCGCTCCGCGCTTAAAAATACGTAAAAATAGGTTTTTTGCATCGGATTTTTACGTGCGATATACCAAAAGACGCGTCTCGTCGAGAGGTTTAAATTAGTGAAAAGTGTTAGAAAATCGGAGTTTTGCTTGAAAAGTTATCCGGAAAAAAGTGTTTTTCAAAAAAAAAGTGAAAAATCTTTAAAGTGGAACGCTGTGCGATTAAGCGCTTTGACCCCAACTTTTTATAGTGTGGTTCTAATGCTATAAGTGGCCCCTACATATGAGCAAAATTTGAGATTTTTCCGAACCATAGTTTCGGAGAAAAACGCAAAAAAACAAGTGCCACGTGGGCACGTGTTTCATGATCCGAAATCGTGCGGCTACTTTTGAAGTCGCATTTCGGTAGCACACGTGGAGAAGAGCCTGGAGCAATTTTCGGAACAAAATTAAGTTAAGTGGTTAAAGAATTATTGAACTTTTAAATTTTGGCAAAATTTCAAAATTAAATTATTCAAAATCTAAAGTGAAGACCCCACATTTTTATAGTGCGGCTTTAAAGCTATTAGTGGTCCCTACAAATGTGCAAAATTTGAGATTTTTGTGAATAACAGTTTTTGAGAAAAACCCAAAAAAACAAGTACCACGTGGGCACGTGTTCGGTGATGCAGAATCGTGCGGCTGTTTTTGGAGCCACATTCTGTTAGCGAACGCGGAGTGGAGCCGGGAGCAGTTTTTAAAACTATTTTAAGTTAAGTGGTTAAAGAAATATTGGACTTTTAAATTTTCGAAAAATTTGTTTATTAAATTATTCAATAACGAAATTGAAGCCCTTGGTTTTTAGAATAAAATAGTGTTAAGATTAGTATATTAAATGTGTATATTAAAATTTAGATTTTTGCAATAAGTAGTTTTTAAGTTAGAAATTTTTTAATTTTTTAAATGACCATATGATACTTAATATTACATGTTAAAAATTTTAAAAATATATATTCATAGGAAAGATTTTGAGAATAACGTTTCAAAATTTTTGTAGATTTTTAAAACTAAATTTGGCCGAAAAATTCAAATTTTTCTAAAATATTATATGTTTTTTGTTTAAAATATTATTAAAGGGGGCTTTAATCGCCAAAATATTTACAAAACTTTAAGCTCGACACCGAGACCTTTCAAATGAGCCCAAACACGGGCCAAATCGGTTAAAAGACGCCCGAAATAGCCATTTGCTGCTTGGATTGGCGGCCATTTTGAAAAGTTTAGGATCGGAATAACTCCTGTTCTAGGAGTCGTAGAGGACTGGGGTTTGGACTCTAGACGTTGGCAAGTAGTGCCGGAACAGGTAACCCAGCTTTCAGGGAATTTCAGCACCCAAAATTTTGATCCCTGAAAACCACACAAAATTATAGCCCTAGTCGAGCCCAGTAAGACGAGCCCAAGCACGGAGCTGTAAGCCTGTTCGTTCGGAAGTTACAGCGTGGAAACCGTATTTTGGCAGCCATCTTGTTTTTCAACCAGAACTTGAAAACGCGGTAACTTTCGAACCCATTGGGCTAGGTATACCGAGTTTGGGTTCCTCGAATAGGGTTCGAGGAGCGCTTTTGGCTGGTTACGAAATACAGACTCTACATAGAGTCAAAGACCTATTAGTCTATAACTCTCCGTGTATATAGTACTTTTAAGAAATTTTTAATATTTAAGACAGATCTCGTTGAAGCCTTAGTGTAGAACCGACAGAATAGACGGAGCCTGACTCTATATAGAGCATTATAAAGAAATTAGTTTTTGTTGTTTTTATATTATTTCATTTTATTTTATATTACTTGTCATTTATGTAGTTGGACTCTATATAGAATTAACCAAAAAAATTGTATATAATATTATACTACATAAGTTTCATATTTTCCTCATTTTATTATATATAAGATAAATTATTAGATTTTAAGTGACAGCTGTGGTGTTTTTATTGTCTGTTACTTTAGAGTAAGTTTAGCTTACAAGACGACTCTAAGTAGAGTATAGGACATAAAGGTAACCAAATAGGTTACATATTATAAGGTTTTTAGACCGACTCTAGATAGAGTTCTACAGACGGGAAGTAGAGCAAAAACTCTACATAGTAACAAAAATAATCTTGTGAGCTTGTAGACTTTCAATCGAACTGACGCGAAGTACGAACTCACCATAGCCGTATCGAGCTGTACATATATATAACTTTTACAAACTTTTTAAATTTTTATAACTTTACAAAAAATTTTTATTTTTGTAAAAATTTTCTTAATTATATTACGAAATAAGGACGCGTTCCCCTGACCATGTTTGGCTTCCGCACTCCTTCCAAAAAGACTGAGGACAGCTCTAAAGACATGGATCCTCAGGGCTCTCCAAATAGGACAGAGGGGAAAGAGACTTCTCCTAAAAGTAATCAAACGATGCACGTCTCTACAGTGAGGAGAAGTATTGGAGAGTGGGAAGCAGGAAAATTAGATGCTGAAGCTGGAACTCAGCCCTCTCCTAAAAAGGTAGTCCTGGTGACACGGCAAAAACAAAAAATCCTACCATCCCAGGAAGCAAAAGGAGCAACCCGTAGAGTTTTAATGGAGCCCACTGAAGTCTCACCTAAAATGGACATACCAAAATATGCAGATCGCTTGACGGAAGCTCGAGCCTGTCTGCAAAAAGCCAAATTGCATCTCAGCAATTCACGTAACTTAAGGACTGATATAAAGACCGAAGTTACGCAAGCCATAGAGAGACTTTACCAACTGGTCAAAGAGGCAGAGGCAGGCAAAATTAAAGAAAAAGAAAGAAAGATAAGGGATCAGGAGAAAAAAGTAGACAAACCGGAAGAAGAAATTGAGAAAAGAAATGTGGAAGAACATAATCATCTTATTAAGAAGTTGGAGGAACATGGAAAACTCCTAGAAGAGAACAAGAAAGAGATGGAAAAATTAAGGGAAGAAATGAAAAAGAAAGAAAATAAGGAGGAGAAAGGTACATATGCAAGTGTACTGGCCGGAACATCGATGAGACTGCCTCAGCAAAATATGGCAATGCACTCAGTAGTAATAACATCTACTGACGAGAAGGACACAGGAGAGCAGGTAATGGACAAAATAAGAACGGCAATAAATGCTAAAGAAGAAGGGCTAAAAATAGATAAAATAAGAAAAGCAAGGGACCGAAAGGTAATACTGGGGTGTAGCACCCAGGAAGAGATAAATAGGGTAAAAGAAAGAATAAAGACCACGAGCAAAAATTTGAATATAGATGACATAAAAAATAAAGACCCATTAATTATATTAAAAGACGTATTGGAATACAACACAGACGAGGATATAATTAGGGCCATAAGGAGTCAAAACAGACAGCTTTTCCAAAATGTAGCTGAAAAAGAGAACAGGATGGAGGTAAAATACAGGAAAAAATCAAGAAATCCGCACACATCCCATATTGTCATTAGAGTCTCGCCCCAGTTATGGAATCATCTTACACAAGTTGGGTGGATCCATGTTGATCTGCAGCGAGTAAGGGTAGATGACCAGTCCCCTCTTGTACAATGTTCACGGTGTCTGGCCTATGGACATAGCAAACGACTATGTAGTGACACAGCGGATGTCTGTAGTCACTGCGGGGGCCCACACCTAAAATCAGAATGCGCTGATTGGCTTTCTGGTGAGCCTCCGTCATGCAGAAACTGTTACAAAGCAAAAATAGAAAGGAAAGACCATAACGCGTTTAGTGCAGACTGCCCCATAAGAAGGAAATGGGAAGCCCTAGCGAGATCCACTGTAGCATATTGCTAAGGTGGTCTCACGGTCAGACAGAAACCCAAATCCAGGTAACCACCGATATCATGTGATCCAGGCAAACCTTCAAAGAAGTGAGCTAGCTACGGCCGAACTAATCATTGAAGCTACCAAGAAAAATATATCATTCGCCTTGATTCAGGAACCGTACATTGGTCGGATTGGAGAGATGAAGGTTTACCCAGGGACAAAAATAGTGCAATGTAACAGAAAGCCAAATACAGAAAAAGTAATAAAGGCGGCCATTGCACTATTTGACGACACCATTTCCATAACCCAATGCCCTGACCTGACAACTGAGAATATCGCAGTAGCTATATTGAGGACAGGAGCCTGGGACTTGGGAGTGGTATCCGTCTACCTGGAGGGCGACAAACCACTAGAACCTTATCTGAATATGATTGAAACGGCCGTAGCGGGCCTAGGAACTGGAAACGTGATATTCGGTGGAGATATAAATGCCTGGAATACTTGGTGGGAAGCCGTGAGGTGGACAAGAGGGGGATTGAGGTAGCAGCTAGACTCGATCAAATGGAGCTCCACATTCTAAATAACGGGACAGCACCCACTTTCGACACCATTCGAGGCGGAAAGAGATTTACCAGCTGTGTAGACGTAACAACTTGCTCGACGAACCTGCTCGGAAGAATAGATAACTGGAGATTATCTGAGGAAGTAACCAGTTCGGACCACAGGGCAATCCTATTCGATGTAAATTTAGAAAAATCATTAAGCACGGAAATAAAAAGATCAACAAGGAAATTCAACACAAGAAAGGCAAATTGGAGTGAGTTTCGTGAGAAACTCACCCAGATTTGGCAGGAAAAGGGAATAAATAAATTACAGATTAACAAAATAGAAAAGAAGGAAGATCTCGAAGGGAAAGTAAGAGAAATAACAGAAACAATCTCTGATGCATGTGAACACAGCATGCCTAAAATTAAAAGTAAAAAACGAGTGGGATTGCCTTGGTGGACCGATGAGTTAACCCAAAGAAAAAAGGATGTCTCCAGGTTAAAGCGCAGAATTTCTTACGCGGCGCCAGTTCGGCGCGAGTGGGTCGTCGAGCAGTATGTTAGAGCAAAAGAGGAATACCAGCAGCAAGTTAAGAATGCACAAACCTCCAGCTGGAAGGATTTCTGCAGCAGACAGGAGCAGGAGTCGATGTGGGATGGGGTCTACAGAGTTATAAGCCGTACTACGCAAAGAAAGGAGGATATCCCCCTTGTACGAGATGGAAAGACCCTTGGAAACACGGAATCAGCAAGAGCACTAGCAGAGACCTTTTATCCAGATGATAACACCCAAGACGACGACGCGGAACACAGGCTGAAGAGAAAAATAGCTGAAGTAGTAAATGAAGGGTCACTTGATGACTCAAGTGATCCGCCCTTTACGATTGAAGAGCTAATGTGGGCCGCGTCGAGTTTTAACCTCAAAAAGGCTCCTGGGAACGATGGTCTCACGGCTGACATCTGCATGGCGGCTATCACTTTGGATCCTCCAATGTTCTTGGCATTGGCCAATAAATGTCTTCATCTGTCATATTTCCCCAGTAAATGGAAGGAGGCGGCAGTGGTGGTTTTGCGGAAGCCTGAAAAGGAGGACTACACGCATCCCAAATCCTACAGGCCGATTGGGCTTTTGCCTGTTTTAGGGAAAGTAGTAGAAAAAATGATGGTACGAAGGATCAAGTGGCACATCGTACCAAAAATAAGCAAAAGCCAATATGGCTTTATGCCACAGCGTAGTACGGAGGACTCCCTCTATGACATGATACAATATATAAAAGCCAGGATCAATGATAAAAAATTGGTCTTGCTTGTGTCACTTGACATAGAGGGAGCCTTCGACAACGCCTGGTGGCCAGCTATACGATGTGGCCTTGCAGAGATAGGATGCCCAAAAAACATTAGGCGACTGACAGACAACTATTTTGAGGATAGGTCAGTTTGCATAAAGTACTTAGGGACAGAATGGGTTAAAAAGACTACAAAGGGATGCGTGCAGGGCTCAATAGGCGGTCCAATATTTTGGAACCTTTTGCTTAATCCACTTCTGCAAGAGCTAAACGATGGAGGGGACCGCTGCCATGCATTTGCGGATGATGTAGTCCTGATTTTCTCTGGAGATAATGCACTGGAAGTGCAGGAACAAGCCAATGCGGCCCTCGAACGTGTTCGGAAGTGGGGAGTCAAAAATAAGCTGAAATTTGCTCCGCATAAAACTAAAGCAATGATTATTACAAATAAGATTAAGTACGACTCACCACTTCTGAAAATGGGCGGGGAAAGCATTGGTTTGTCCAAAGAAATTAAAATACTCGGCCTCACAGTTGACGACAAGCTGACCTTTAACACGCACGTGAGGAAACAATGCTGTAAGGTACAGAACTTGTATCGTCAGCTGTGCAGAGCCGCAAAGATTCATTGGGGCTTAAACTCCGAGATTATCAGGACTATATACATAGCGGTAGTAGAGCCGATTATATTATATGCGGCGAGCGCATGGGCGGCGGCAACAAATAAAATAATGATTAAAAAACAGCTCGATACGGTGCAACGTGGGTTCGTGCAAAAAATTATTAAGTCTTACAGAACCGTCTCTCTACACTCGGCTCTGCTACTTGCCGGGCTGCTTCCCTTGGATCTGAGAGTCCGGGAAGCAGCCTTGCTTTATGAAATAAGAAAAGGCCATTCCCGGGTAGTGGTAGAGGACCGAGATGTGGAGACAAAAGTCGAATATTGTAGGATGCCACACCCTGCAGACGAATATGGCCTGCAATACAAATGCCTGGAGGACGGGGCACAAATGGACCAACATGACAATAAAGGCCTCAAAATATTTACTGACGGCAGTAAGATCGAGGGGAAAGTCGGCGCTGCATTATCCATTTGGAATGATGCAGCGGAGACGAGTAACCGGAAACTAAAGTTGGAAAATTTCTGCACCGTCTTCCAGGCGGAGTTGCTCGCCATTCGAGAAGCAACTAGGTACGCACTAACACACCCAGCACAAAATTGTCAAATATATAGTGACTCAATGTCTGCTCTCCAGACAGTTATAAAAAGCGTTTCCCTCCATCCCCTAGCGGCAGAAACTAGAACGAACATCAGTCTAATAAAAAAGCAAGGGAAAACTCTCGAACTATTCTGGATTAAAGCTCACGCAGGATTGGAGGGAAACGAGAGAGCAGACAAATTAGCCAAAGAAGCCGCACTAAAAATAAAAAGAAGGCCAGATTATGAGAGGTGTCCGGTTTCATACGTCAAGCGACAGATTCGACTGGGTTCGCTTGACGAATGGAACCGAAGATACACGGAAGGAGAAACAGCCTCCATCACAAAAACCTTCTTCCCCGATGCCATAGAAGCATATCCTATTATAAGAAAAATAGAAATAGACCCACAAATAGTACAAGTGATGACAGGACATGGCGGGTTCTCCGAATATTTATTCCGTTTTAAATGCAAGGAGAGCCCGGCATGCGCCTGTGATCCAGCAAGACAAGAAACGGTTATACACCTAATAACAGAGTGCCCTATTTATGGCAGAGAAAGAGCTGATTTAGAATTAGAGATAGAAATTAAGATAAACAAAGAAAATGTATACAATATAATTAGAAATAAACATGTTAGAAATAGATTTTTGAAATATTGTAAGAATATAGTCCATAAGGTAATAAATAAGAATAAAAACTAGTAGTAATAAGGGAAATTGTAACATAATATATATAATATATAATGTATACAGCCCATACAAATATGTAAGAATAAGAAATAGCACAATAAGAATTGTACCTAGAATTAACTAGATAAGAAAACATGTAAGAACTAACAAAAGAAATAAAGAAACAGAAATAAAAATAAAAAAGAATAAAAAATACAAAAATATTAAAAAAGGAAAAAGAAAAAGAAAGATTAAACTATAATAAAAGATTAAAAAAGTCCCTGAGTTCCATGTCAGGGGAACTAGTAAAAAAAAAAAAAAAAAAAAAAAAAACCTAACCTAACCTAACCTAACCTAACCTAACCTAACCTAACCTAACCTAACCCAACAGATCCGGTTGGACAGCGTAGAAAAATGGAACAAACGTTATACATTAGGCAACACCGCCGCGGTAACAAAGATATTTTTACCAGATGCAGACCGTGCGTACAGATTATTGCAAAAGTTAGACCTCAGCCCTATAATAGTTCAGGTAATTACTGGTCATGGTGCGTTTGCAAGCTATCTCAACCGTTTTAAGTGTAAAGACTCTCCAGAATGTATTTGTGACTCTGAAAAAGAAGAAACTGTGGAACATTTATTATTAGAGTGCCCTAAAAACATTGAAAAAAGATTGAAATTAGAAATAATTACAAATATTAAACTCAAAGTAGAAAATATATGTGTATTATTAGAATGTAAAAGGCATAGAAATAAGTTCATAGAATATTGTATAGATATAGCAAAAGAAGCGATAAATAGAAATAAGACTAGGTAATAAGTATTTCGATAATATATACTGTGTTATATATTCAGAATATACTTACATAAAAAAAGATGTTAAAAATAAAGATAAATATAGTGTGAAAGAAATGTTAAACTCAAAATGAAATTAAAATAAGAAAAATTGTAGCACATACACTCTAAAATAAAAAACAAATCATACAAGAATCACCCACACATATAAAAAAAAATAAAAAACACAAACACAGGAAACTGTAAGAACACTTACGATTTTCCCCACCATCCAACAGAGCAAGGGCTGGAAAAAAAAAAGTCGTCGAAGCCCGTACATAGTTGAGGAAAGTCTCCGACCTGTGTTGGAGGACACCTTAGCGGTGAACACATTAAAAAAAAAAAAAAAAAAAAAAAACCTAACCTAACCTAACCCGCCAGGTGACGACGGCTTCACAGCAGACATCTGTAGAGTGGCTATAATAATGGATTTAGGACTGTTCTTGGCACTGGTCAATAAATGTATGGAACTCTCATATTTCCCCAATAAATGGAAGAAGGCGGTAGTGGTAGTGTTACGAAAACCGGGTAAAAGGGACTACACACACCCCAGATCCTACAGGCCGATTGGGCTTTTGCCTGTGCTGGGCAAGGTCTTCGAAAAGATGGTAGTCCGAAGAATCAAGTGGCACATCGTACCAAAGCTAAGCCGGAAGCAATATGGGTTCATGCCACAGCGTAGCACCGAGGACTCCCTCTATGATATGATGCGATTCATAACAACCAAGCTAAAAGACAAAAAGCTCATCTTACTAATATCATTAGACATAGAGGGAGCCTTCGATAATGCCTGGTGGCCGGCGATACGATGTGGACTTGCGAAGACTGGATGCCCAGTAAACCTAAGACGCCTGATAGATAGCTATCTCAGGGACAGAACGGTGTGCCTGAGATATGCGGGGGCAGAATGGGTAAAAAATACCACAAAGGGGTGTGTGCAGGGTTCAATAGGGGGTCCAATTTTTTGGAACATATTGTTGGACCCACTATTGAAGGAATTGAGTGCGAAAGGGAATCATTGTCAGGCTTTTGCGGATGATGTGGTCCTGATTTTCTCTGGGGACACGGCAAAACAGGTTCAGGAGCAGGCAAATGCGACTCTTGCGCATGTCCATAAGTGGGGAGCGAAGAATAAACTTAAGTTTGCGCCAGATAAAACTAAAGCGATGATAATAACAAACAAACTTAAGTACGACGCACCACTTTTGGAGATGGGCGGGAAGAGTATCGGCCTCTCAAGAGAAATAAAAATACTCGGCCTCAAAATCGATGACAGGCTTGCCTTCGACAAACATATAAAAAATGTATGCTGTAAGGTACAGAACCTGTATCATCAGTTGTCGAGAGCCGCAAAGGTTCATTGGGGCCTAAACCCGGAGATTATCAGGACCATATATACTGCGGTGGTGGAGCCGATCGTTTTGTATGCGGCCAGTGCTTGGGTGACAGCAGTCAACAAACAAAAAGTTAAAAAACAACTCGATATGGTGCAGCGCGGATTTGTGCAGAAAATTATAAAATCGTACAGAACAGTATCATTACACTCGGCCCTACTGCTCGCCGGGCTGCTTCCACTGGATCTAAGGATCAGGGAAGCAGCCTCGCTTTATATAATAAAGAAAGGTTTATCCCGACGAATAGTGGGCGACAGAGAGGTAGAAATGAAAACAGAATACGCAAAGACCCCACATCCCGCGGAACAGATTGGGTTGAAGTTCACATGCCTGGAAGACGGTGCACAGATTGACCAACATGACAACAAGGGCCTTAAAATATTCACAGATGGCAGTAAAATTGAGGGAAAAGTCGGCGCGGCGCTATCCATTTGGAATAGCGACACGGAGACGAGTACCCAAAAATTTAAACTGGAAAATTTTTGCACCGTCTACCAGGCAGAACTGCTGGCTATCCTTGAAGCAACCAAATATTTAATTAATACACCGGCGCAGAGTTGTAACCTGTACAGTGATTCAAGATCTGCTCTTGAAACAATCGTACAGGAAGTTTCCCTCCATCCCCTAGCGACGCAAATAAGAAAAAACATCTTAAAGATTAACCAACAAAGTAAAACACTCAATTTGTTTTGGATCAAAGCTCACGCAGGATTGGAGGGAAACGAAAGAGCAGATAAACTAGCGAAAGAAGCCGCCACAAAAATCAAGAGAAAGCCAAATTACGAAAAGTGTCCGGTTTCATACGTCAAGCGGCAAATCCGATTGGAGTCGCTTGACGAATGGAATCGGCGCTACATGGAAGGGGAAACGGCCTCCACGACCAAAATGTTCTTTCCCAATGCCATTGAGGCCTATAATATAATAAGAAAATTGGACATGGATCCGACAATTATTCAAGTTATGACAGGCCATGGGGGGTTCTCCGAATATCTGCACAGATTTAAGTGCAAGGAGAGCCCCTCATGTGCCTGTGACCCGATAAAAAAGGAGGATGTAATGCATGTCATAACCGAATGCCCCATATACGGAAAAGAAAGATATGATATAGAAGTAGAGATAGAAATAAAAATATGCAAAGAAAATGTAAAAGAAATAATTAGAAATAAGTATACTAGAGATAAGTTCCTAAAATACTGTAAAAATATAACAAGAAAAGTAGTAAATAAGAATAAATAGAAATAAGAAAAAAGGGTACTGTAACATATATATTAATATATAATGTTAACAGACCCACAAAAACAATTAGTAATAAGAACTTTAAGAAATGTAAAACTAAAAGAAAATGTAAATAGAAAACACTGTATACATATAAACTATAATAAATAAAAGAAAAGATAAAACAAAAGAGGTGAAAAAAGAAACACCACATGATGAACAAAGTCCCTGATTTCCTCATGTCAGGGGAACTAGAAAAAAAAAAAAAAAAAAAAAAAAAAAAAAAAAAAAAAAAAACCTAACCTAACCTAACCTAACCTAACCTAACCTAACCTAACCTAACCTAACCTAACCTAACCTAACCTAACCTAACCTAACCTAACCTAACCTAACCTAACCTAACCTAACCTTTTTTTTTTTTTTTTTTTTTTACATGGGGAAATGCCTACGCATACCCGCCTCGCGGGGGCAAGGACGGGTTATGTCGGACTTGCACCGACTAAAACCCCATGGTGTTCCACCCTCGTCGCATATTGGCAGGGCCACGGGAACGCTTTCGCACACTTCCGCGGCCCCACCTGCGCCGGCCACCCCATGGCGGCCCCTCCTCGGGAGAGGACCACTCCTCCCCCATCTCCTTCTCCGGTAAGGCGCACCAGAACACATGGCGCGCCCTCCTCCTCGGCCTCCAATTTCATATGCGCAACAGACGCCCCCGTGTCCGATGCGCGAAGGCCATGGGGCCAGGAAAAACTAGCACTAAGAAGCACCAGCCTTCCCGACCCCAGCGGCGGATCTGGTCTATGGCTCCGCCGCCAACCAAGATTCGGCTGCGGAGGGTAGGGAGAGCGGCGCCTCGCAATACCGACACTCCTCTCCCCCCGCAGCCCCACCACCACCGCATCATTCAACGGTGCGGCCCCGTCTGAGTCGCGGAGGATAGGGCGAGTGGCGCATCGCCATACTAACACTCCTCTTCCTCCGCGACTCCACCTCGGCTGCAGCGGTAGAGGGTTGCGGACTCCCCTCTCACCACAGCCCCCCGACACACATCCGAAGTGGGCTTCCCAAGCCCACTCGGAGTGGCCACCTCGGGCCGGCCCTACACCTCGGGCCAGCCAAGGGGTTCCTCTTCGTTCACCGTGGTTGACCAAGCCACGGCTACTAAGCCCCCCCGCCACGACAAGGCGGGAACCCGTTCGGGGGGGAACCTAACCTAACCTAACCTAACCTAACCTAACCAGTTGCACTCCAAACGCCGTGCCGTACGCAGCATTTTTATATCGCTCCGCGCTCGAAAATCCAAAGTGTCGGGTCAAAGTGCACCAATTTTAAAGTGTGATACGTCATTAGACGCGTCTCGTCGAGACGAACAAAGTTATATAATAAAAAAGTAATAAAAGTTGTATAGTTTAAAAGTTATCGACAAAAAACAGATTTTTCTAACCTTTAAAAACTTTAAAGTGAAACGCTGCTCGATCTAGATCGAAGACATATAGTTTTTAAAGTGTAAAAATAAGTGCCCCGACGAGCTTAACAATTTAAGCCATTCATCGGAATTTTTCGACATCAGCGCGCCGAAATATTTTCGGTAAACAAAAACCACGTGGACACGTGTTTTTTGATAGGAGGCCGTGCGGCTGATTTTGACATCGCAGAATTAAAGAGGACATCGAGGCAAAGCATCCGACACCTCGTTCATCTAAATCGGACCAGAAACACCGGAGATATCACGCCTTGAAGATACCGATTTTCAGGAGGGACTTTCAAAGGTGAATAACTCTGGTTTTTCAGTGACGGCATATATATTTATAGACTCTAATTAAAAGAGGAACTTTAGTTTTAACTTATTGTGTAAAAATTTTTAAAATTGGAGTGAATTTAGTAATATTAAGAAATTTTTTAAAATTTAGGTCCAAACACGTGGTGGCTGAAGGACCCTCGGGACATTCCTGAAAATATTGTCAGAAATTTTGTTATCATACACACTATATTCCAAAATTTTTTCAAAATTGTCCCGACATATTTACAAGATTTAGAGCCTTTTTGCGGTTGTTGGTTTTCGTTACAAAATTTTCAAAATTCTAAAACTCAAAATTTTTTCAGGAATCAAAATTTAGTAATTATAAATTATAATACACCAACTAATACATTATCTACCATAATTTTTTCAGAATTTTCGGATAAGTAGTTTCTAAGTTATAAATTTATTTGTGTGAGCTGGGAGGTCCTGCAAACCGCACGAAAACTTGTTTTTCAGTTTTCAGGAGAACGGAGCCTCCTAGCTCAATTCTGACAATTTTTTCGGGGGCCCCCCCCCCTAACTCCCCTCCACACTATCCACTAAAGGGATAGTCTTCGGACCCTCCCGGATCATTTTGACAAAGTTTCATCCCCCTACCCCAAAGTTGACATATTGACTTAGTCTCTGGGGGATGAAAAACTTAAAATTGTTATAATAAATTAACCAGTGATCCGATCCGGACGGGGTTTTTTGTATAAAATAATATAATTAAAGACCTAACAAATTAGAGGGGGACGGACTCTACATAGAGCATTTAAAATATTTTTGTGTCTTTGTTTATTTTTATATTTTATTTTATTGATCATTTAGAATTAAGAACCGTATCTGTTAAGTGTGTAGTTCATGGAATAAGATAGAGATAGAGACGACTCTACGTAGAGCAGGAAAAATTTTAGGGAAAAATAATTTTGAAAAATTTTTTAATATTGAAATAGAGATAATTAGAAGTAGAAAATAAGACCAGACTCTTGGTAGAGCCAACAGTCTGTCGAGCAAAAAATTTTTTATTTTTTGTATTAAATTAAATTTATTCTTACATTATTTGTATAGTATTATAATTTCCTTAATATACTGACCTTAATACCTACAACAGACTCTACATAGAGCCATACGGATATCTACAATTTTGGATAGGTTTAGAAATTAATTTAAATATAGACGTAGAGTCACCCTGTAGAGTGGAGTTTATATACAACGACGTAGAGTCGGGACTCTACAAAAAGAAATTTACATTTTTATTTTAATTTATTTTTAGTTTTATTTTTATATTATTGTGTTACATTGTTTATTTTATCTGTGTTCTATGAGGCCTGACTAAGGTTCGTGGTGGTTTTGTCGAACTGCATATTAATTCAATTTTATTTTCTCTTTATTTCTCTTAAAAATTTAATTTATACAACTTACTTTTTCTGCTGGAAGGAATTATTTGAAATAGAGTGTGATATTAATAAATATTTAAATAGATTTGGAGATAGTAGAGCAACTCTACATAGAGACTCTACATTAAATGATTAAAAATCTATCACAGTAGTCGGATATTTTAGATACCACTGTACGAACTCACTATAGCCGTATCGAACTAAAAAATTTATATAACTTATACAAACTTTTTAATTTTATAACTTTACAAAATTTTATTTTGTGGAAATTTATAAATTATATTACGTAACGAGGACGCGTTCCCCTGACAATGTTTGGCTTCCGCACTCCTTCCAAAAAGACAGAGGACAGTATGCAAGGCTCTCCAAAAGGGACAGAGGGGACTGAAACATCCCCCAAACTAAATGAAACGGTAACAGTAAGTAGTGTTAGGAGAAGCATAGGAGAGTGGGAGGCAACAAAAGCAGACGTGGAAAGTGGAAAACAAACCTCACCCAAAAAGGCAGTCCTGGTGACGCGCCAGAAACATAAAATTGCAACATCACAACCACAAGAAGCAAGAGGGACAACACGTAGAGTCCTGGTAGAGTCTATCGAACATATCACGTGATCCAGGCAAACCTACAAAGGAGTGAATTAGCTACGGCTGAATTAATTGTAGAGGCAGCCAAAAATAAGACATCGTCTGCCCTAATCCAGGAACCATACATCGGAAGGATCGGCGAAATGAAGAACTATCCAGGGACAAGAGTAGTACAATGTAGCAGAAGCCTAAACTCGGACAAAGTGATAAAGGCAGCCATTGTGCTATTCGACGACACCATTGGCATAACCCAGTGCCCCGACCTTACAACAGAAAATATAGCAGTTGCTAAATTGAGGACAGGGGCCTGGGAAGTGGGAGTGGTGTCCGTCTACCTGGAGGGAGACAAAGTAGTCGATCCTTACCTGGACACGATGGAGAAAGCCGTAGCCGGTTTAGGAACTGGGAACGTGATACTCGGTGGAGACATAAACGCTTGGAGTACTTGGTGGGGCAGCCGGGAGACAGATAAGCGGGGGATTGAAGTAGCTGCCAAGCTAGACCAATTAGAGCTCCACATATTGAATGTGGGTACAGAGCCCACATTCGATACGATTAGAGGCGGTAAGAGATTCTCCAGCTGTGTGGATGTGACAACCTGCTCGACGAACCTACTCGGGAGGATTGATAACTGGAGACTTTCAGAAGAAGTAACTAGTTCGGATCACAGGGCAATCCTGTTCGAAATAAATTTAGAAAAATCAATTAGTACAGATATAAAGAGAACCACCAGAAAATTCAATACAAAAAAGACAAACTGGAGTGAGTTTCGTGAGAAACTCACCCAGATTTGGCAAACAAAACAAATTAATAAAATACAGATAGATAAAATTGAAAACAGAGAAAAACTTGAAATGAAAGTAACAGAATACATAGAAACAATAGTAGAAGTTTGTGAAAGTAGTATACCCAAAACCAAAAACATAAAACGAATAGGATTGCCTTGGTGGACTGAAGAGTTGACTCAGAGGAAAAAGGAAGTCTCCAGGATGAAGTGTAGAATATCGTGTGCAGCACCTGTACGCCGAGAATGGGTCGTCGGGCAGTATATCAAAACAAAAGAGGAATATCACCAACTAGTTAAGAACACACAGACCGCCAGCTGGAAGAGTTTCTGTAGTAAACAGGACCGTGAATCCATGTGGGACGGGATCTATAGGGTAATAGGCCGCACAACCCAAAGACAGGAAGATATCCCTCTTGTAAGGGATGGGAAGATCTTAGAGAACGCAGAATCAGCAAAATTTTTGGCGGAGACCTTCTATCCGGACGACAACACCCAGGAGGATGACGCGGACCACAAGCTTATAAGGAAAGTTGCGGAAACAGTAAACGTAGGGTCACTTGATGATTCAAGTGATCCACCTTTTACGGTAGAGGAGCTTATGTGGGCCGCGTCCAGCTTTAATCCAAAAAAGGCTCCAGGAAATGATGGTCTCACAGCCGATATCTGCGTTGCGGCCATTGCCCTGGACCCGCAACTGTTCTTGGCTCTAGCTAACAAATGTTTGCAGCTAGCATATTTCCCTTGTAAATGGAAGGAGGCGACTGTAGTGGTACTGCGAAAGCCTGGTAAAGAGAACTACACGCACCCCAAATCTTACAGGCCGATCGGTCTATTGCCTGTTCTAGGGAAAGTCCTAGAGAAAATGATGGTACGGCGAATCAAGTGGCACATCGTACCAAAACTTAGCAAAAAACAGTATGGATTTATGCCACAGCGCAGCACCGAGGACTCCCTCTATGATATGATACAGCATATTAAAACTAACATCAAAGATAAGAAACTAACTATAGTAGTATCACTTGACATAGAGGGAGCCTTCGATAACGCCTGGTGGCCAGCTATACGATGTGCCCTTGCAAGAACCGGATGCCCCATAAACATGAGACGACTAGTCGACAATTACCTTGAGGACAGATCGGTATGTATTAGATACTCAGGGGCAGAATGGGTCAAGAAGACCACGAAGGGGTGCGTGCAGGGCTCAATAGGCGGTCCACTGTTCTGGAATCTTCTGTTGGACCCACTCCTGAATGAGCTGACAGATAGTGGGGAGTACTGCCAGGCTTTTGCAGACGACGTGGTCCTAATATTCTCCGGAGATGAGGTATTGGAAGTACAGGAGAGAGCCAATGCAGCCCTCGCACATGTTCGGAAGTGGGGAGTCAGGAACAAATTAAAATTTGCACCTCAAAAAACCAAAGCAATGGTTATTACTAAAAAGATCAAATACGACTCACCACTTCTGAGGATGGGTGGGGAAAACATTGGAATGTCAAAATCAATTAAAATACTCGGCCTCACAGTGGACAATAAATTAACTTTTAATACGCATGTAACAAGTGTGTGCTGTAAAGCACAAAACATATATAGTCAGCTGTGTAGAGCCGCAAAGGTACATTGGGGCCTGAACTCCGAGATTATTAGGACCATCTACATCGCGGTGGTGGAGCCAATCATCATGTACGCGGCAAGTGCCTGGTCACAGGCAACAAATAAGCAATTAATTAAAAAACAGTTCGATGCGGTACAACGCGGGTTCGTACAGAAAATCGTCAAGTCGTACAAAACTGTGTCTTTGCACTCGGCCCTACTACTCGCCGGGCTGCTTCCTTTGGACCTGAGAGTCCGGGAAGCAGCCTTGCTTTATGAGATAAAGAAAGGTTACTCCCGGCGAGTGGTGGGGGATAGAGAAATAGAAAGAAAAGTGGAGTTTGACAAGACGTCACACCCCGCGGACCTGCATGGCCTCCAATTCACATGTCTGGAGGACGGTGCACAAATGGACCATCACGACAACAAAGCCCTAAAAATTTATACTGATGGCAGTAGGATTGACGGTAAAGTCGGCGCTGCGTTATCCATATGGAATAACGCGGCGGAGACAAGTTACCGGAAACTAAAGTTGGAAAATTTTTGCACCGTCTTCCAGGCTGAGTTGCTGGCCATATTGGAAGCAAGCAGGCATGCTCTCAAGGACCCGGCAGAGAGCTGTAATGTATATAGCGACTCTAGATCTGCTCTTCAGACAGTCGTCCAAAACGTTTCCCTCCATCCTATTGCGGTAGCAATAAGACAAAATATCAGCAAATTAGACAAACAAGGGAAATCCCTTAAACTTTACTGGGTCAAAGCACACGCAGGGTTGGAGGGAAACGAGAGAGCAGATCTATTAGCTAAAGAAGCCGCAATTAAAAGTAAATGTAGGCCCCACTACGGTAAATGTCCGGTATCATTCGTCAAGCGACAGATACGTCTGGAATCGCTTGACGAATGGAATCGTACATATATAGAAGGAAGAACGGCTTCCACCACCAAGGTATTCTTCCCGGATGCCTTGAGTGCATACCATATCGTACGGAAAATAGAAATTGATCCAATCACTGTACAAGTGATGACAGGACACGGCGGGTTCTCTGAATATCTGTATAGGTTCAAATGTAAAGAGAGCCCGTCGTGTATCTGCGATCCAGAGAAGGAGGAATCAATTATTCACCTTATAACGGAGTGCCCCATTTATGGTAAGGAGCGAATAGATATAGAATTAGAGATAGAAAGTAAGATAAGTAAAGAAAATGTATATAAAATTATAAGTAATAAGCATGTAAGAAATAGGTTTATAAGTTATTGTAAGAAAATAGCAAATAAAGTTGTAAATAAAAATAAATAAGAGTAGTAATAAGGGAAATTGTACAAAATATATATAAAAATATATAATGTAACAACCCACAATAAATAGAAATAAGAATAGTTAGTTAGTAATAAGCAGTAGTAAGTAATAAATGTACTTATAAGTAATAAGATAAGAAAAAAGGAAAAAACATAAAAAAGAAATAAATAAGCCAGAAAAAATGAATAAAAAAGCATAAAAAATAATACAAAAAAAAAAATAATAAGGACAAAATAAAACAAAAAAGCCAAAATATAACAAAAAAGAAGGAAAAAGTCCTTGATTTCCACGTCAGGGGAATCAGATTAAAAAAAAAAAAAAAAAAAAAAAAAAAAAAAAAAAAAACCTAACCTAACCTAACCTAACCTAACCTAACCTAACCTAACCTAACCTAACCTAACCTAACCTAACCTAACCTAACCTAACCTAACCTAACCTAACCTAACCTTTTTTTTTTTTTTTTTTACTTTTTTTTTTTTTTTTTTTTTTTTTTTTTTTTTTTTTTTTTTTTACGGGGGGAAATCCTCATGGACTACCTCCGCCTGGGGAAAGGCGGAGGGGCGTGCCGGACTCTTACCGGCTAAAACCACCCCGGTGTCTCCTCACACGTGCGCGTGGGGCCGCGGGAATCCAAATTCTTCCGCAGCCACACACTAGTGCTGGCCCGGTCTGTCCGGGCCTCGTCTCCTGCACGGGGTAGTGAGGTGTTAAACTACCCCGTGTATCGCCTCAGGGGCGCGCGCCGACACCCGCGCGCGCCTCCGCCTCGGGTCCATCGAGTAGGGGTGGCGGGGGCTTCCCCAAGTCCCTCGCCCCTGGACCCATTTATGGGGGCCGGAAAAGGGCGTTGTCCGCCCTTCTCCTGCGCCCGGTGCACATTCTGCGGCCAGGGAAGGGAGTCGAGATCTCCCTTTCTCGTTCCGCAGTTTCCTTCTGCGACATCACGTCCTCGCAGAAGGACACCACTGCATCCCACGACTCTGCGCTACCGACCATCTTCCGCACTAAGGCCGGCAGCGACAGATCGCCTCCTACTTTATTTGTGAGGACACGGCGCTGCTCCTCCCAAGCTACACACTCGGCGAGCGTGTGTTGCGCCGTGTCCTCCCCGCAATGGACGCAGTGGTGGCACCGAGCGTCCAGCTCCCTGTCTATGCGGCGCAGGTACTTGCCGAAGCAGCCATGCCCCGACAGCACCTGCGTCACCCTAAACGACAGGGAGCCGTGCCTTCTCCCGAGCCAGTCGTCGAGTACTGGCCGGATCGCCTCGACGGTAGCGAGGCCGGCGGTAGGGCGCAGAAGCCTTTGCCGCCATTCCGCCACCAAGACCTGACGGAGCTCCTCTCGGCGCAGCGCGATCTGCCGCTGCTCCGGTCTCGAGCCCCGTGCCCGCTCTTCCTCGCGCCATCGATATAATGACGCGAGTACTTTCGCCTCTAGGTCCCAGGGCGGGGATCCGGCCAGGACGCAAGCCGCCTCGTAGGAAATCGTGCGATACCCGCGGACGACTCTGACGGCCATCGCCCTCTGCGGTTTACGCAGAATGGCGAGAGTGCTGGCCGTCATGTCCATCGCCCACACAGGGGCCCCATACAGGGCCATGGACCGCACGATTCCCACGTACAACCGCCTACAGGCGGCGCTCGGGCCCCCCAAGTTGGGAAGCAACGTTGATAGCGCGCCCGCTGCACCCATCAGCTTGGGCGCCAGCCGCCGGAAGTGGGGTCCGAATTCCCATCGGCTGTCGAGCACCAATCCCAGATACTTCATGGTGGACTCGACAGCTATCCGGGCCCCGCTGACCACGATGTGTGAACCCGGCGGCGGCGCGCGTCGAGGGCCATGGAACACCATGGCCTCCGACTTACTTAGGGCCACCTCCAGGCCCAGGCGCCGGATGCGGTTCACCACTTGTGACACCGCAGCCGTGGCAACCAACGCTGCTTCCCTGTGCGAACTCCCCCGGGCAGTGACGAGCGTGTCATCCGCATAACACGTCAATTCGGCGCCCGACGGGAGTTCACCTCTCAGCACCCAGTCGTAGCCGATGTTCCACAGGAGCGGTCCCAAGACCGATCCCTGCGGAACACCGCACGACATGACGCGCCGACCAGCGCCGTCACGTCCCCAATAGGTAACGCATCTCTCCTCAAGGTAAGCCCCTATTATGCGGCGGAGGTAGGGAGGCACGCGATGGTAATTCAGTGCCTCCCGAATACAACTCCAGGGTTGGGTGTTGAAGGCGTTGGAGATGTCTAAAGACACCGCCAGCACCACCCCACCCCGGGATACTGTCTCCTCCGCCAGGGCCCTCACGCGAACCTAACCTAACCTAACCTAACCTAACCTAACCTAACCTAACCTAACCTAACCTAACCTAACCTAACCTAACCTAACCTAACCTAACCTAACCTAACCTAACCTAACCTAACCTAACCTAACCTAACCTAACCTAACCTAACCTAACCTAACCTAACCTAACCTAACCTAACCTAACCTAACCTAACCTAACCTAACCTAACCTAACCTAACCTAACCTAACCTAACCTAACCTAACCTAACCAGTTCCGTTCCACCCGCCGTCCCGAACGCCACGTTTTTGAGTCGCTCCGCGCTTAAAAATTCGTAAAAATAGGTTTTTTGCATCGGATTTTTGCGTGCGATATATCAAAAGACGCGTCTCCTCTAGAGGTTTAAATAAGTGGAAAGTGCTAGAAAATCGGAGTTTTGGTTGAAGAGTTATTCGGAAAAAAGTGATTTTCAAAAGGTTAAAAATCTTTAAAGTGGAACGCTGTGCGATTAAGCGCTTTGACCCCAACTTTTTATAGTGTGGCTCTAAAGCTATCAGTGGCCTCTACATATGTGCAAAATTTGTGATCTTTCCGAAGCATAGTTTCGGAGAAAAACGTAAAAAAACAAGTGCCACGTGGGCACGTGTTCCGTGATCCGGAATCGTGCGGCTAGTTTTGAAGCCGTACTCCGGTAGCACACGTGGAGAAGAGGTTGGTGCCCATTTCAAAACAAATTTAAGTTAAGTGGTTTAAGAATTATTGAACTTTTAATTTTCGGAAAAATTTCAAAATTAATTTCTTTAAAAACTAAATCGAAGACCCCCAATTTTTATTTTGCGGCTTTGAAGCTATATGTGGTCCCTACAACCGTGCAAAATTCGAGATTTTTGTGAGCAACAGTTTCTGAGAAAAACGTAAAAAAACAAGTACCACGTGGGCACGTGTTCCTTGATGCAGAATCGTGCGGCTAATTTAGGAGTCGCATTCTGTTAGCAAACGCGGAGAGGAGCCGGGAGCCGTTTTTGGAACTTTTATAAGTGAAGTGGTTGAAGAAATATTGAACTTTTAAATTTTAGAAATAATTGTTAATTAAATTATTAAAAAACGAAATTGAATCTCCTAGCTTTTATTATAAAATAGTGTTAAGACTACTGCACTAAATGTATATACAAAATTTTGGATTTTTACAATAAGTAGTTTTTAAGTTAGAAATTTTTTAATATTTTTATATAACCACATGTTATCCTTTATTACCTTTATGAACTCTGCTGCTATTTTCGGAAAGGCCTTAAAATAGATACATAATTTAACTCCAAATTTCCGTTTTCAGAACTCGATTATCTCACTTAGTTTCATAGATACGTAATTTTTTGTACAACTTTCGTGTTTTTTTCGTTATTAATTAAAATTAAATAATAAATCTCCAAATTTCACAAAATTTTTGAAATCCTTAAACAGAGAGCTATCCGTAGAGCCCAAACTCGGCTATATTATCTTCTTAATCTCAAAAGTTAGAAAAATTAGAAATTTTGGGTCGCCATATTGGAAATTTAACTTTTTGAATTTCTCGGGAAGTAATTGGCCAAAAGTGGTCGTGCTTGGTCTTAGTCTGATCGGGAGGGTTTGGAGAAAGCTTTCATTTGGTTATCGTGAGCAAAAAATTTAGGTGGCCCACTAGCCCAGGAACACATTCTCCGTAGTATTCCCTGCAGATTGAGCCCAAGCTCGAGCCATTTCGGTGAGTAAACACCGTCTTGGTAACGAAAAGAAGAATCAGGTCGGCCATATTGGAAATTTTGTTTTTCGAATTTCTCGGAAACTACTCGGCTAAAAGTGGCCGTGCTTGGACTTAAATCAATCGGGAGAGTACGGGGAGAGCGATAGTGTTACTAATTTATGATAAAACTATAGGAGGCCCACTAGCCCAATAAATACACTCTCCGTATTATTCTCTACAGATTGACTCCAAACTCGAGCCTTTTCAATCCAAAAACACCACTTTGGCAACGAAAATAGGAATTAGGTCGGCCATATTGGAAAAATTCAAATGTAAATTGCTCAAGAACCACAAAATCTAGACTACCCGTGCTTGGGCTTAAATTATTGGGTATCAAATAAGGAATCTAACAGACCTAGAGTTGACTCAATTGCGCTTGACCTCCAACTGATAACAAAGAAAAACTTCCATAATGTCAACCAAATCCACAGTCTCAGGCGCTGGCACAGCTAAAACGAGGTCTTCTAAGACAAGCAGAGCTGCGAGTCCAACACCAAGTGGTCTGCGTAAGAAGGTATTGTTACAGAATGCAGCCACGTCCGGAAAACTAGCAGATGAAGTATTTACTAGCAAAAATTATATTGTCACCGAGCCACGAACTGATACAGCCAGTTCTGCGCAATCCAGCAAAGTCGCCGAGGGCGAGATTGATCATATTAAGCAACCCGAGTCAGTAACACACGAGGAAGCAATGGATGCTAGTAGCTCGATGACAATGGACATGGAAAAAGAGCTAAACATATTAGGCCAGTGCAAGCCGGTTCGGGAAACCGACGATGACTGGTCCGATGGAGACAGCATCTATAGCACCAACAGCAGAAGGTCGAGCATACTGCCCCCCGCTTATAAACGAGCGGGAATATCCATGGACTTAGCTACTCAACGCGCCAATGACTTCTTGCTCTCAGGCAAGGAAGCCCTAGAAAAAGCGGGCAACATGAAGAGAGAGTGCAAAAATGAGGTGCACGACTCTCTTCAGGGCTTATACGAGACGGTACTGTCACTTTCTGATTCGCGTTCACGACACCGGCTAGCCTTAGAACAAGAAAAATGTCGAGCAGCTAAGGAATTAGTTAGAATAGAAAGAGCCCATAATAAGCAACTAGCAGAAATTCAAACTTTGCATTATAACACGATAAAAGAAATGTACGAAGCTGTGAAGAATGCAGGAAATGGTGTTGAAGCAATCCGTAGCTGGCTGAATTACGAAATGGACGAACCCTTGAAAACCATTAGTAAAATTCAAGTGGAAGTGCGAAGCTTAGCATCCAAAGCACAACCTCTGCCAGCCGAGATTAGCTCGATTGCATATACGGGGACATGTACTGAGGATCTTACACAACTAAATGGAAAGATAGCGGAAATGACTGGTCAGCTTAAGTGCCTGACCATGTCAATTAACGAACTTTCTAAGCTTCGATCTGAAGAACCGCCGCCTTTGCCGGTTCAAGCCGAAATCAGACCCTCAGATGACCCTCGTATTGGAGATATAATTAATCATATACTAGAGACAAAAGACATGATCCAAACCCTTCAATATACCCCGCCAACAGACATTGACCAACGAAAAGAGGCCGAAGCGGCTTTGCAACCGATAGCTCATATGGTACAAACCTTATTGGCAGAAATTACCGAGCTAAAGGATTGCACTACCGCACAGGTGGTATTTCAAGGGAATTCAGGGTTGGGTACTGAGCTAGCTGTAACTGATATCAAGGAAAAAATAGAAGAGTTAAGAAAAGACTTAAGTAACAGACAACACACAGGTTGCAACAAAAATGAAGATCAAGATAACAGTACAACCCCACAAATGTCTGTTCCAAAGTCATCTTCACCGCATAAAACTACATACGCTGAAGCTGTGGGAACACCTCGATATGCAATGGTCCTGGAATCTATAGACCCGCGATCAACAAGCGATGAGATCCTGAGACAGGTAAAAAAAGAGGTAGACCCAGTTGAACTTGGAATTTGTGTGAATAGAATAACTAAACTAAAAAATCAAAAAGTTGTCATTAGCTGCGATTCGCAACAAGATAGACAAACCTTAAAAAAAGCAATCAGGGATACATGTAACAAACTAACTGTCTCAACCACTTCTGTAAAACATCCTCAGTTACGCCTAATAGGAATTACTAATGAGCTTAATGACGATAAGCTAGTTAAAGCAATTCTTACTCAAAACTCTAAATTAATTACAGACTTAGACGAAGAACAAAAATTCGTTAAAGTTCTCCGTAGAACTAGAGGCAGGACACGCGACCTAATCAATGTTATTCTGGAGGTCACGCCGCATATGTGGATACGACTGAAGGATAAAAAATTACGTATAGGCTTTCAGATAATCCCCTGTATAGATCAGTCTCCTCTTATGCAGTGTTACAAGTGTCTGAGGTTCAATCACAGAGCTAAGGACTGCACAAATGACTTAGCCTGTGGGTACTGCTCTGGAAACCATGACACGAGGACATGCTCAAACAGAAATGCAGCTCCTTTATGTAATAACTGCAATAAGTTGGGCAAAGAAAATGCTACCCATCCTGCTTATAGTCCCGAATGCCCAGAGTGGCAAAAATGGGATAGCATATCAAGAAGCTCGGTTTCATACTGTTAAGACACGGATGATCAAAAAAATGACACAGAAACACCAAGCAACCTTGAAAGCAAAAAAATTATAAAAGTAGCACAATATAACCTTGATCGTGGCCGCGCGGCAACACTTGAGTGCTTACGCGCCGCCACTACGCAAGGGTATTCTGTTATATTAATGCAAGAACCTTATGTTGGAGCAAAGGCACACTTAACAGTGGGTCCACAATACCGTGTAATTCAAAAGGTCACTAATGATATCAACAAGCCAGTGAGATCTGCAATAGTTGTCATAGACCCTAATATTAACTTCACTATCAATCCAAACTTACTAACCGAAGACATCGTAGGCATTGTACTAAAAATAGATAATCATAACATTGGTTTTATTAGTATCTACTTGCATGAAAAAGGTGTAATTGAAGAAGACTTGGCCACGATTAAGACATTCGTGGAAGCAATGCAGACAGAAGACGTCATCATTGGTGGCGATGCAAATGCCAGCAGCATCTGGTGGGGTTGTAAGGCGGATGACAACAGAGGAACACAGATTATGGAAACTTTCGCCGAACTCAATTTGGAGGTACTTAACACAGGGAAAGTACCTACTTTTAGCGCATACAGAAGGGATACCCTCTGCTCCAGCATTATAGACATTACCGCTTGCACAACATCACTCTTGCATAAAGTTGAGAATTGGGGAGTTGATAATTCTTTCTGTACTTTATCTAACCACAAGCCAATTCTCTTCAAATTGAGCATGTCATCTTCATTTACTGAGATAAAAATCAATAGCACCAGAAAATACAATACAAGGAAAGCAAATTGGTGTCGTTTTAACTCTGAATTCCGGAAGACACTTGACAACAATGGTCTAACCAAGAAAAGAATAGAGGAAATTATGACGACACAGCAGGTCGAAGAAATTGTTAACACATACACAGAAAGCATAACAAAGGCATGTGATGAGACGATTCCGAAAATAAATAGAAAAAAGGTTTCTAAAGCGGCTAAATGGTGGAACACAGAAATTAAAGAAAAAAAGGAGATAATGATTAGATTAAGAAGAAGAATAAGGAATGCACACCCTACTAGAAAGAACTGGGTCATAGAACAATATCTCGAAGCACGACAGCAATATAAAAAAAGCATAGAAGATGCCACAACCAAAAGTTGGAAAGAATTATGCACGAACGAGCAGAAAGAAAACGTGTGGCAACGCACATATCGCATACTGAAGGTCTGCTCTAATAGAGAGGAAGATAAACTACTTAAAGACCAAAATGGAGCAATCCTTTCAGAAAAAGAGTCAGCAATACTTCTAGCTGAAACTTTTTATCCTAAAGACAGCTCAAACACCGATACAAAGGATCAAAATGAAATTAGAACAAAAACAAATGAATTTATAGCACAATTCGGAAACAACGCAACAGAGATTAAGACACCATTCGCTAGAACTGAAATAGACCAAATACTAAGTAACATGAATCCGAAAAAAGCCCCAGGAGAAGACGGCCTGACATCCGACATATGCCAAGCAGCTTATAACAGTAACCCAGAGCTTTTGGAACTACTCTACAACAAATGCCTCCAATTAGGATATTTTCCCAAAACCTGGAAAAAGGCAACAATCAAGGTAATCCCAAAACCCAACAAAGAAGATTACACCCATCCTAAAGCATACAGACCTATTGGCTTGCTACCAGTACTTGGTAAAATACTGGAAAAACTTTTTACGAATAGAGTCCAATGGCAGTTAGGAAAAGACGAAAGGATGAACCAGAGACAGTATGGATTCACTCCACAGAGAAGCACCGAGGATGCATTATATGATACTATAACATTAATTAAAAATGGACTAAAAAAGAAAGAAATAGTAATACTAGTGTCATTAGATATTGAGGGCGCATTCGATAACGCATGGTGGCCCGCAATTATTACAGAACTCAGAAACAAACAAGTTGAACCTACGATGTTAAAACTTATAATTAGTTACTTATCAGACCGTGAAATAAACTTAAACTATGCCAACGAAAATATTACATTAAAAACTAATAAAGGATGTATCCAAGGATCGACTTGCGGCCCCATGCTGTGGAATATTCAACTTGATCCCTTACTTCAGACAACGGAAATCTCTGCAGCCCACGTACAAGCCTTTGCTGACGACATCTTAATAATAGCCTCAAATAAAGATGGACAACAACTAGAAAAAGATGTAAACGATACTCTTAAAACAATTTTAGAATGGGGACAAAAACACAAGCTAAAATTTGCCCCACATAAAACTCAAAGCACAATAATAACAAAAAAGCTTAAATTTCATCGCCCCAAACTACTTATGGATGGAATAACCTTAGCATACACAGATCAACTCAAAATTCTTGGTTTAATTATAGATAAAAACTTAAACTTTAAGCCTCATTTAGACTATATTTGCAGTAAAGCAGTTCGATTTTACAAGACGCTATCAAGAGCAGCACGAGCACAATGGGGCCTTAACTCGGACATAGTAAGAACTATTTACCAAGCTGTGGTCGAACCAACCATTTTGTATGCTGCGAGCTGTTGGGTAGAAGCAACTAACAAGGAATATATAAATCGAATGCTTAATAGGCTTACACGAATGTTTAGCATTCGCATTTGCAAAGGCCACAAAACTATCTCCCTTGTATCCAGCGCGCTACTAGCTCAGATTATACCACTGGCACTAAGAGCCAGAGAAAACGCCGAATTATATGAGATCAAAAGAGGCAAGCACATTGATTCACTCCCTGGGAGACAATTGCAGATGAGAATAAGTCCTTTTCACCTACCGCACCCCTCATTAAGAATTAAGAGAGAATACAACCTAATAACGTGCCAAGAAGACATTAACCAAATTGACAACAACTGGCCAAAACTTTTTACAGACGGCAGCAAAATGGATAACAAAGTAGGGGCGGCTGTTTCAGTATGGCAGGATGGAAAAGAAACTAAAACCATCACCTGTAGGCTGGAAAGTTACTGCAGCGTATACCAAGCCGAATTAATTGCTATTCTGAAGGCAGTCACATATATGCTTGAAAAGAAAAACCTTAAAGCCAACATCCTCAGCGACTCGAGATCAGCAGTCATAACAGTTTGTAATCCTACGTCACTTAATCCAATTGCAGCTGAAATTTCTTCGAAGCTAAATGAAATAGAAAAAAAAGAGGGCAAAGTCCTGATCTACTGGATAAAAGCTCACTGCGGCTTATTAGGTAACGAAAGAGCAGATGAGCTAGCTAAATATGCCGCTACTAGAAAAAAACAGAAGGCAACTTATGATTTGTTCCCATTGTCTTACGCCAAGCACCTCACCAGAAGCAACACACTACTAAGATGGCAAACCAAATATGAAGAAGCAGCAACCAGTGGGACCACAAGAACGTTTTTCCCTAATGTTATAACAGCCTATAAAGTTTTAAAAAATATAAAAATAACAAATATTGTAACTCAGTTGTTTACTGGCCACGGTGGTAACAAGGCCTATCTTTTTAGATTTAAGCTTTCATCATCCCCATACTGCACATGTGATGATAGTACAGAACAAACAATAGAACATCTAATTATAGACTGCCCAAGATTTGGCAAAAAAAGATATGAGTGTGAATGCAATATGGGAATGAACATAGTACGTAAGAATCTTAGCACTATTATGGCTGACAACGATTGTAGATCTCACTTCATACACTTCGCTCTTTCAATATTAAGGGTTGTTAACACGGAAAACGGGAGTACTATAGTAGACTAACACTTTTAGATTAAGTAAATTACTCTAAATTTCTCCAAAATAACTAAACATATGACCATTTTTGTAGCATAACATAAAATTGTAGTCAGAATAAATAATATCCCGTTTGGCATTAATGCTTATATTACTACTGAAAGATTTAGATCAAAAGTAATATTATTAGAATAGTGACAGCGTGTAAAGTATAGCGTAAGAGTAGATAATCAAAACAATAATTGTAATAATCATATTATACAGGGTATTTTTGGAACGCTCCCGAAAACTAAGACAGGCGACAACACCAAGTACACCTTTGATCATGGGTCACAAATAAATTCGATCCTGATGAAAAAAAAATCAACTTTTTACACCGTTTTATTAGCTTTATTCACGCGCCATCATGTTAGTACAGCTAAATGAAACGATAATTTCATAAAATATATCATGAAAATACTGAAACATAAAACCAGCAGTGGAATGACTGAATTTATATCACCTGACTGAAAGGTCAATGTACGCGCGAACGCAAATTCGCGCGGCCCGCAACTAGCGGGCCAAACCACAATATCTAATAATTTACAACACTTGTCTAAATACCTTACTTATCTACTTAACCTACTATTTTGCCACTGTGCTTGTCTCCACTTAGCCACTTTAATCCGAATTTACAGGTTAAATAACCCAAATAACTGGTTCGATTCCCCGCTAATGAAAAAATACTTAAATGAAATGTAACCAAAGTTGGAGTCATGAGTTTTTATTCATCGTGTATGTTTATTATTCTCATGTATTCAGTTATGTACCTATTCAGATTAGTCTAGTACTAAGTTATTTAAAAAAAAATAGGTATGAAACAGCTTACCGCTCTAAATCCTCCGTGGTCTTATGAGATGCGGCTCAAATTGTGCTCCATTCATTTCAAGGTAGATTTGGGTGCAGGCGGGGCATCATCGTGTGGTCTTCGACACAGTCCGTACGTAGTTTCTCGAAACCATCCACGATCCTTTGGCGCATTTCTTCAGCACTATCACATTCACGATTAAAAACCCTTTCTTTTACATACCCCACAAAAAGAAGTCTAACGGAGTCAGATCTGGTGAGCGAGGTGGCCAAGCGTGTGGTCCTAGTCTGCCGATCCAGCGATCATCAAATAACTCATTGAGGCGCTCACGGACGAACCTCACGAAATGTGGAGGGGCACCATCATGTTGGAACCATGTGCGGCGATATTCAGCCAACGATAGGTCGTTTAAAATGTCAACCAACTGTTCATTTATAAAGTTTAGGTATCGCTGTCCGTTCAGTCGCTCTGTCAGAAACACTGGTCCCAGTATGCGATCCTTAAATAAACCTGCCCATACGTTAACCGACCATCGGGTTTGGTGCCCGGTTTGTCGAACAGCGTGCGGGTTAACCTCTGAATACACGTGTGTATTTCTTCGGTTCCACAGGCCGTTTCTGGTAAATGTCGACTCATCCGTCCAGATAATGTGCTCAATGGAACCAGGCACACGTTGTTGCTGGTATAATAACCAACGGCAGAAAACTCGTCGGCGGTCGTGATCGCCGGGAACTAAAGCTTGCACTTTGTGCAATTTGTATGGGCGCATTGGTTACGCTTCAACACTTTGTGCACTGTACAGTATGACACACTTGTACGATCCCGACGTCTTAACAATTTATTTAGCGATACTTCGTGTACCTAGGTTCGGATACCTAACATGTTGACCACTATAAACGTACGCGTTAGGCATTATTAAAACAAAAAAGAATCCAAAAACGTAACAAAAACTTTAATATCAACACGTAATCACAAGTAAATTTATTAAACAAAACGATTGAACTGTCGCTCGCGCACGCGTGTACAAAATCAACACGGAACTGTTTCAAAAACTACAATTAATAACGAACCCCGACGAATAAACGGAAACCTACTGCGTCACAGCGTGACGACACGAGCCGGCCGGGTTACATTCTGCGAGGCGACATGAGCCGGCCGGGTTACATTCTGCCGTCATACGAAATAAAGAAGTACGCAACTAACAAAAACGTAAAATGGAAATAAAAAATAAATTTATGAATTTTTCTTTCAGACCCCGTGTCTAAAGTATATTAAAAGGTATCTATATGAAAATTGAAATATGTACGTAGAGACATGAAGATTTTAAGGACGAACTTATTTTTTGATAATTTGTTTATTTATTTAAATAAAACGAATTTTCCTTTTCATCTTAGATTAAAACATACACCTGGCAACACAAAAACATCGAAGGAAAGACGCATATAACTATTTGCGTCTTCCCAACCTAATAAATAAAAAAAACTGCCATTCATTTAACATTTTTACATATTTTGGAAAGGTCATTTGAAGTTGAAAGGACGCTAATAGTAATTTACTACTTTTTTCTTAGTAAATATTAGAAAAGCATTGGTAGTCAGACACAAAAAATAACAACCCGCAACTCTTGAGTAATGATTTTAAAGGGGATATCATACAAGACTTACTACGATAATAATTAAAAATTTTGTACAACCGACTTTAATATAAATAATTAAGGATGACTCAAAAACTATTGGTCTGACCTCGATCAAATTTATATGGGACCACATGTGAAACACCAGCTCTTAGTAATAAGATATAAGCTCTTAATAATAAGATATAGAATAAAAAGACAAGAATAATTGAAATTTAAGTAATCGATGCAAATATTGTTAAAGATGACGTAGCCACTGGTTAAATAAGTCTTTTCTTTTATGTTGAAGTCTTTTCTAATAAAAAGATGTCATCTGTGATCAACAGTTACGTCTAAAATCCTTACGATAATTTCTAAAATATTGATATTTGTGAATATTAAAAAAATTTAGTAGATGCGCCTTCTTATCATGAGTCATGGTATATTTAACTCATTTATTCAAAAATTGTTAGATGCGCCCTTTTTTCTTCCGACCGCATACCATTGTTTCGTACCGAGCTAGATACAGGTCGACAGCGGAGGAAGTGTGGGTACAGTCGCGTTCTAAAGTACTACATGGTATTGGGCTATTGTTTTATAATATTATAGTAATTAATTGTTTAATTGTGGAATCATAATAGGTGTTTTACTATTTACTTAGAACTTTGGAAGAGGTGGGAATTAAAAATGGATAATGTTTACTTGAGCATTATTTGTTATTTCTATCGTAAAATATAAAGTAGTTTGTAACAAAAAAAACTTAAGGGTGACACGCCGTCCATTATGACGTCTTGGGTCACATGAAAGTCAGATGTTGATGGTGTGTTGGTATTACTGGATGCTACTTCATCATCACTTTCATCTTCGCTTGAGCTTCCGTCATCAGGTCGATCACATGGTAATTTTTTCGGTATTCTCCCTCAACACTTTACTGCACAATTTTCCCCATTCACCTTCTCATATCATATTTACCTTTTCGTTCACTAGTTTAGTCATAAAACAATAGATATAAATAATTTTTGTTTCCTTCCTTTTTAAAACATCGTCGCGAGTCGCAAAGTAAGCTGTGTATGCGACTGTATTTTTGGAGCGAACAAAGCGCGTGAACCAATAGCATGCAGGCACAGTAATACTGGCGGATTGATCCCCCGTCGCACCCCCCTCGTACCTATATGTGATAAATCGCTCAATGCCCAAGTTCAAGGCCAGCGTTCTTTTTTCACCGTTCGCGCGTACATTAACCTCCATTAGTCAGGTGATATCAATTCAGTTTCCACTGCTGGTTTTATGTTTCAGTATTTTCATGATTTTTTTTATGAAATTATCGATTCATTTAGCTGTACTAACATGATGGCGCGTGAATAAAGCTAATAAAACGTTGTAAAAATATGATTTTTTTTTCATCAGGATCAAATTTATTTGTGACCCATGATCAAAGGTATACTTGGTGCTGTCGCCTGTCTTAGTTTTCGGGAGCGTTCCAAAAATACCCTGTATAGTAGATTTCTAATATAAGTTGAAAAGAAAGAAAAAAAAAAAAAAAAACAAAAATCAAAGTATATTAACTTTGATTATTTCTTATTATGTTTGGGATAAATTGTAAATATACTTAATGTAGGAAAATTGTGGTCATTATAACTATAAGTAATATCCTGTTAATTAATGATTATATAAATTACTGTAACAACGAAATAACTTAGTAACAATTATGGAATCTGTCAATACAACGGTAAATTGTTAACATACTTAATTTATAAGCAGAACGGAACAAAAAAAAAAAAAAAAAAAAAAAAAAAAAAAAAAAAAAAAAAAAATTAGATTGATTAAACAGTACGGAAAAAAAAAATAGTAAGAAGGGTACTGCAGAAAAGTAGTAGTAACAACAGAATAATAAAAAAAAAAAAAAAAAAAAAAAAAAAAAAAAAAAAAAACCTAACCTAACCTAACCTAACCTAACCTAACCTAACCTAACCTAACCTAACCTAACCTAACCTAACCTAACCTAACCTAACCTAACCTAACCTAACCTAACCTTTTTTTTTTTTTTTTTTTTTTTTACGGGGGGAAATCCTCATGGACTACCTCCGCCTGGGGAAAGGCGGAGGGGCGTGCCGGACTCTTACCGGCTAAAACCACCCCGGTGTCTCCTCACACGTGCGCGTGGGGCCGCGGGAATCCAAATTCTTCCGCAGCCCCACACTAGTGCTGGCCCGGTCTGTCCGGGCCTCGTCTCCTGCACGGGGTAGTGAGGTGTTAAACTACCCCGTGTATCGCCTCAGGGGCGCGCGCCGACACCCGCGCGCGCCTCCGCCTCGGGTCCATCGAGTAGGGGTGGCGGGGGCTTCCCCAAGTCCCTCGCCCCTGGACCCATTTATGGGGGCCGGAAAAGGGCGTTGTCCGCCCTTCTCCTGCGCCCGGTGCGCCTTCTGCGGCCAGGGAAGGGAGTCGAGATCTCCCTTTCCCGTTCCGCAGTTTCCTTCTGCGACATCACGTCCTCGCAGAAGGACACCACTGCATCCCACGACTCTGCGCTACCGACCATCTTCTGCACTAAGGCCGGCAGCGACAGATCGCCTCCTACTTTATTTGTGAGGACACGGCGCTGCTCCTCCCAAGCTACACACTCGGCGAGCGTGTGTTGCGCCGTGTCCTCCCCGCAATGGACGCAGTGGTGGCACCGAGCGTCTGGCTCCCTGTCTATGCGGCGCAGGTACTTGCCGAAGCAGCCATGCCCCGACAGCACCTGCGTCACCCTAAACGACAGGGAGCCGTGCCTTCTCCCGAGCCAGTCGTCGAGTACTGGCCGGATCGCCTCGACGGTAGCGAGGCCGGCGGTAGGGCGCAGAAGCCTTTGCCGCCATTCCGCCACCAAGACCTGACGGAGCTCCTCTCGGCGCAGCGCGATCTGCCGCTGCACCGGTCTCGAGCCCCGTGCCCGCTCTTCCTCGCGCCATCGATATAATGACGCGAGTACTTTCGCCTCTAGGTCCCAGGGCGGGGATCCGGCCAGGACGCAAGCCGCCTCGTAGGAAATCGTGCGATACCCGCGGACGACTCTGACGGCCATCGCCCTCTGCGGTTTACGCAGAATGGCGAGAGTGCTGGCCGTCATGTCCATCGCCCACACAGGGGCCCCATACAGGGCCATGGACCGCACGATTCCCACGTACAACCGCCTACAGGCGGCGCTCGGGCCCCCCAAGTTGGGAAGCAACGTTGATAGCGCGCCCGCTGCACCCATCAGCTTGGGCGCTAGCCGCCGGAAGTGGGGTCCGAATTCCCATCGGCTGTCGAGCACCAATCCCAGATACTTCATGGTGGACTCGACAGCTATCCGGGCCCCGCTGACCACGATGTGTGAACCCGGCGGCGGCGCGCGTCGAGGGCCATGGAACACCATGGCCTCCGACTTACTTAGGGCCACCTCCAGGCCCAGGCGCCGGATGCGGTTCACCACTTGTGACACCGCAGCCGTGGCAACCAACGCTGCTTCCCTGTGCGAACTCCCCCGGGCAGTGACGAGCGTGTCATCCGCATAACACGTCAAGTCGGCGCCCGACGGGAGTTCACCTCTCAGCACCCAGTCGTAGCCGATGTTCCACAGGAGCGGTCCCAAGACCGATCCCTGCGGAACACCGCACGACATGACGCGCCGACCAGCGCCGTCACGTCCCCAATAGGTAACGCATCTCTCCTCAAGGTAAGCCCCTATTATGCGGCGGAGGTAGGGAGGCACGCGATGGTAATTCAGTGCCTCCCGAATACAACTCCAGGGTAGGGTGTTGAAGGCGTTGGAGATGTCTAAAGACACCGCCAGCACCACCCCACCCCGGGATACTGTCTCCTCCACCAGGGCCCTCACGCGCGTAATAGCGTCTATGGTGGAGCGCCCGCGACGAAAACCAAACTGGTTCTCGTCTAGGTCCGGCCCCTCTCTGCACAAGTGGCCGACGAGGCGATCTGCGATGATACGCTCAAGAAGTTTGCCCGCCTCGTCGAGCAGCACTATGGGCCGGTACGCGGACGGTGAGTCCGCGGGGCGCCCCTCCTTCCTGAGCAGGACCAGCCTCCCCTCCTTCCACACACTGGGAAACTGACCCTGCTCGAGACATGCCGTGAAGAGCCCTCTCAGCTGGGGCTCTAGCTCCTTCAGAGCCAGGACGAGAGCTCGACCAGGAACTCCGTCGGGTCCGGGCGCTGTGTTCTTAGCCCGGAGTCGCGACACGGCCACTCTCGTCTCTGCTTGCGTCACCTCGGGGACATCGGTGCTGTCCTCTTCTGGAGAGTCTGTGGCTGAGGGCGAAGCCATCGCCGGGGGAACGTGTCCCACTCGCTCAGGGAAGAGAGTCGATAACACCGACTCTAGCAACTGGGGTTGCATCCTTTGTGTTAGTGGAGGCGCCCAAGGACGCAACTTGCCCCGAATCCAACGGTAGGGGCGCCCCCACGGATCCCGATCTAGGGACCCCAGCAGCTCCTCCCTGGCACGCGACTTTGAGTCGCCGATGGCCAGCCACAGAGTCTCCTTAGACGCGCGGTACACCTCATACAGCGCGTCCTCCTCGGCGGAATCCCGTCGACGCCGCCTCCGGTATCGGGTGTACCGGCGACGAGCCGCAACGCACGCTATGCGCAATTGCGCGATCTCGGCGGTCCACCAGTACACCTGGCGCTTTGCGGACCGTTGGCGGACACGGGGCATTGACGCGTCGCAGATCTGCGTCATCGCCCCGCGAAACCATAGCGCCACCGCTTCGACGTCGACGGGGCCGTCCGTCGTCGACTCCCAGATCCAGGACTGAACTAGGGCAGCTTCCTCGAGTAGTTCCCTGTCGATGCGCTTAAGCGCCCAACGCGGGCCGTCGTTAATCGGGGTTGTAGGATGGCGGCCACTCGCAGTCTGGGCAGAGACGTCGAACCGGATATATCGATGGTCCGACAGCGTCTCCACCTCTGCGGCGACACGCCAGTCGCGGACTCGGCTGGCGACAGAGGGGCTAGCAAACGAGACGTCCACTATCGACCCACCCCGCTGCCGCACGCACGTGTATTCCGAACCCCGATTCAGGACGACCAGACCAGTCGTCACCGTCCACTCTTCTAACACCTCGCCCCGAGGGTCAGTGACCGGAGATCCCCACGCCGATGACTTGGCGTTGAGATCCCCGAGCACCAGAACGGGACGAGGGTGATAGCGGCCTACGGCGGCGCCCAACTCGACAAGGAAACCCTCAAAGTCGGCGAGACTCTTGTTGGGGGAGAAATACGCCCCTACAATAACGATGCCGCCCGAGACCGCAGCAACCCAGCCGCGGCCCCGAGACGGGTCGATCAGAGTCTCGCCAATAATGGCCACCAAACCGTCAGCGCATCCCAACCAGTTGTCACGGGCGGGAATGAAGTAAGGTTCGGCGACCACAGCCACGTGAATCGACCACTCTGCCATGCTCTGGAGTAGGAGATCCTGAGCTCTGGCACAGTGGTTGATGTTGCCCTGGAGAAAATGGAGGGAATGGAATTGTGCCATTATTGACATTCCATCCCCTCGGCAACGGTCCTGGGCCGGGAGTCGGCCGCGGAGCTGCTAGCCTGCGGGGGCAGCGAGGTTAACCCGGCAGGCTTAGTGCTCCTCTTCTTTTCCTTTTTCTTTTTCTTGCTGGCAGGCGCCCCACAAGCCCCTCCGCCTACTCTGTGCTCCGCTGGCCTTCCCGCAGCAGAACAAAGGCTGCAGTTGAGCGCCGCGGAGCACAGGGCAGCCTTGTGGCCAGGCTGGCCGCAGCGATAACAGAGGTCACTACGGTCAACCTCGGCGGTGCACTTCGCCCGGACGTGCCCTTTTTCCAGGCACCGAAAGCACTGCAAAGCCCGGGGCTGTAAGAGCTTGGTCCTTGCCGCCACCCAGCCTACCAGCAATCTGCCGCTATCGGCGATCTTCTTTGCCGACGCTACAGGGCACCGAACCCAGACCGCGCCGAGTCCGGTGGCGTCGGTGCGTATATCGCCAGCCCGCACCTTGTCCGGCGGACACTCTCCGCTTCTGGCAACGGCCGCCACCACCTCCTCTGAGGTCACGGAGTCGTCCAGGCCAGCAATCCGCACCTCTGCGGTTTTCATTGGCCTGGAGACCCGGACGTCCTCTGGGTTGAGGACCTCCCTCATCTTGGCGGCCAGTGCGTCCGCCTTTTCGGCACTGCCGCTCACAGTGCCAGCCACCTCGAACAGTCGTGCACCCGTGGCAGCCTGCCTGAGGGTGACGGACTGAAGGCCAAGATCAGATAATTTGATCTTGGCCTTGGCCTCGGCGATGACCGACTGGTACGTCACGCCACGCTCCACAGCTCCAGGCTGCAACGTTATTGTCACAGCGTTGGACCGCGGAACATGTACAGCCGGTCTCTTGCGACCGCCTTTGGCAGTCCGCTGTGCAGGTTTAGGAGCCGTCTTTGCGGTTCCACCTGGGGCACATGCGGCTGCTGCGGCCTTCTTGGCGGCTTTGCGGGCCTTCTTGCGGCCCACGACTTTCGCCCAGGTCTCACCCTTAGACCCGGCAGTCGTGGGCTGGTTGCTCGGAGGAGCTCCCTCCGCGGGCTTTTTGTTACCCTCCGCGGGCTTCCCCTTTTGAGGCGCAAGTCTCGGCGGCTCCTCAGACCTCCGCGTGTCAGCCGCTAAAGGCGGACGGAGGATTTCCACCGGGAGACGCCGAGAAATTGCCTCCAGCCGAGCGTTAACCATGCTCCCGCACTGGAGCATGCAGAGCCGGACAATGCGCTCGACCTCTTCGTCGGTACGAGGGCTTGCCGGTTGCAGTGCGGGGGTCGGGTCCACTACAGGTGCGGCATCGCTGGACGTGCGTTGCTGCTGCTGCTCGCTTAGCGCAGCAACTTGCCGCCGGAGGTCCTCCAAGTCATTTCTGAGGCGGCTGTTTTCCTCCTGTAACTGTGCGACCTCGTCAGAGGCCGTCCTGTTGAGGAGGATGCCAACCGCCTCCCTGATATCCGCGGCAGCCTCCTTTAAGCCACGGGTGAACGTGCCCTTCAGGCTGCCGGACTTGGTGGCAACCTTCAGGACTAAGTCCACCCCATCCAGAGCCAGCTGGCTTAAGGCCACCGCAGATGGCTCTCCCCCTTCCGCCGCAAGAGCAGCTCGTCGCTCGCGAGCACGTCGGGCCATTTCCGACACTTCGTCGGCCGCGACGGCTTTGCGCTGCTCCCTCTTGGCGGCATTGAGCTCCGCCTTTGAGCTCCCCAGCGAGGCACAGCTTTCACCGCCATCGCCAGGGTCCTCCGTAGTGAACCCCATGTCACTATCTGCTTCGCTAGCCGCCGAGGTATTGGTGCACACGAACCGTCCGTGCTTATCCCTCCGCGGCTGCGAAGTACTTGCCCCTCTCGATGCCTGCCGACCCCTCCCCGAAGTCGGCAACTTGGGGGCCGGCAGGCCTTCCTCGTCTGACGATCGGCACACTGGACGTTTCCTAGCGGAAGACGTCCCACGCGATCGATTTCCGCCGCTACCAGTATCTGATCCTGCCTTCTCTACCTCTACTGTTTTTTTTAAATATTTTTCTTTCTCCATTTTTATCCCACGAGTGTGGAGGAAATAACAGTCCATCCGAGCAGAGCCCCCTTTGCCCGGATAAGCCTATGCGTAACCCGTCAAGGGTGTCGGCCGGTACCCCGACGGGGGCAACGCTAACGACTGAACATTTACCCATCAGCCATGCAGCTCCTCACGGCGTGCCACGCTTGAGCTTCGGGTGATTTTTTAAAGAGGTTATCATCCTCGCGACTCCAGGCGGTTAAGCCAAGAGCCCTCGGCCCCTTAGGCGCCGCGAGACGTGATCCACGACACGCCATAGGGATTCCGAGGTTCGAATGGTGGCAGAGTCGATACGGGTTCTTCTCATGCCTGCCCAGAGACCGGGTTAGGGAACACTGAGCCCATTCAGTTTCCTTTTTTATAGGGTGTGGTCCCTGAAAATCCCGCGATTACGGGTTGCCCGGCGTCGGCAAAAGCCGAGTGCACCTGGCACCTCACCGCGCATGTCACATTCTCTGTTCCTCTCAAGGGAGAGTATACAGGAAGCAACTAATAGGCCCTCCGCTATGCAAACAAGCCCTCACCCAGCCAGTTTTGGTCCGCGACGGTTTCCCGCTACCACCCATATCTGAGTGGCGTTCCCCTATCCGCCACCTGGGGACGCGCCCGATGGGAGCTCTGGCAACTCCACACGGGAACCTAACCTAACCTAACCTAACCTAACCTAACCTAACCTAACCTAACCTAACCTAACCTAACCTGACAGACAGGATCCTGAACATGGCGGATGCCATCTCGAGAACCTGTGAAACGGGAGATCCTTGGGAAAGCTGGACGGTGCCGACAATAAATTGGGTCAATGGGGTCCCGGGGTGTGGAAAAACGACTTGGATTATAAAACAATTCGATGCGGAGAATGACTTGATTGTCACTACAACAACAGAAGCAGCTAAAGACCTCAGGGAAAAATTAAGCAACCGCATTGGCACCGACGCAAAAACAAAAGTGCGCACTATGGCCTCAATTCTAGTAAATGGCATGAGAAGGCAAAACAGAAGATGCACTCGACTTTTAGTCGACGAAGCTCTCATGAACCATTTCGGGGCCATAGTAATGGCAATGCGACTGAGTGGAGCGGAAAAAATACTGCTCATCGGTGACATCAATCAACTTCCGTATATCGACAGGGAAAACCTCTTTGCGATGCAATATACTCGCCCAAGCCTCGTGACCACAATCAGCCAAGAACTCCTGTGTACGCACCGGAATCCGATGGATGTGGCATATGCCCTGAGTGAAATTTACAATGGCATATATTCATCCAGATCTCAGGTGCATTCACTGGAAAGGAAAAGGTACACGGGAGTAGTCATTCCAGGTACCCTGCCAAATACATTATATCTTGTATACACGCAAGCAGAAAAGGAGTCCCTTACAAGCCAGGGATATGGTTCGGGTCCTGGGTCGCGAATTTTAACCGTACATGAGGCCCAAGGCCTTACATACGGGACAGTGGTCATAATGAGGACAACAACAGAGAAGCACAAAATTTATGATAGCGTCCAACACGCAGTAGTGGCAGTGTCCAGGCACACAGTATCCTGTGTATATTACACGGACGATTGCGACGATGCGACTGGACGGCTGATTGAAAGCGCGATGGCTGCGACAACAAACAGAATTAAAGAATACAACCTAAAAATGGCACTAAAAAGCAGAGACGCAGCTGTCGTAGAGGCCCTGACAACGGCGAATTGATATAGCTGAAGACGGAGCGGTCTCCACGACGACGGAATAATAATAATTAAAAAAAATGTATATGGTAAGTTAAATAAAGCATGTTAGGAATTAGAACTCAAAACATAAACAAAAAAAAAAAAAAAAAAAGTAAAAGAAAAAAAAAAAAAGACGCATGATATATAAAAAAAAAAATCTATATATATATAAAAAAAAAAAAACAAACAAAAGGAAAAAAAAAAAAATAAATAAAAAAAATAATAATAATAAAAAAAAAAAAAAAAAACGTGAACTCACTGCTTAGGCTTAAGTAAATTTACTATACTAGTAGTGTAAGGAGTACGATGTAAAATAAAAAAGTTAATAAAGAAATATAAAGCGAAAAAAAGGTACGGACCTCGAGTCTGTAGTGTATACTTATTTATAATAAAAAAAAAAAAAAAAAAAAAAAAAACCTAACCTAACCTAACCTAACCTAACCTTTTTTTTTTTTTTTTTTTTTTACATGGGGAAATGCCTACGCATACCCGCCTCGCGGGGGCAAGGACGGGTTATGTCGGACTCGCACCGACTAAAACCCCATGGTGTTCCACACTCGTCGCATATTGGCAGGGCCACGGGAACGCTTTCGCACACTTCCGCGGCCCCACCTGCGCTGGCCGCCCCATGGCGGCCCCTCCTCGGGAGAGGACTGCTCCTCCCCCATCTCCCTCTCAGGTAAGGCGCACCAGAACACATGGCGCGCCCTCCTCCTCGGCCTCCAATTTCCAATGCGCAACGGACGCCCCCGTGTCCGATGCGCGAAGGCCATGGGGCCAGGAAAAACTAGCACTCAGAAGCACCGGCCTTCCTGGCCCCAGCGGCGGATCTGGTCTATGGCTCCGCCGCCAACCGAGATTCGGCTGCGGAGGGTAGGGAGAGCGGCGCCTCGCAATACCGACACTCCTCTCCCCCCGCAGCCCCACCACCACCGCATCACTCAACGGTGCGGCCCCGTCTGAGTCGCGGAGGATAGGGCGAGTGGCGCATCGCCATACCAGCACGCCTCCTCCTCCGCGACTCCACCTCGGCTGCAGCGATAGAGGGAGCGGACACCCCTCTCGCAGCATCCCACCGACACACATCCGAAGTGGGCTTCCCAAGCCCACTCGGAGTGGCCACCTCGGGCCGGCCCTACACCACGGGCCAGCCAAGGGGTTCCTCTTTGTTCACCGTGGTTGACCAAGCCACGGCTACTAAGCCCCCCCGCCACGACAAGGCGGGAACCCGTTCGGGGGGGAACCTAACCTAACCTAACCTAACCTAACCTAACCTAACCGCCGGGAGGGGACGGCTTCACGGCCGATATCTGCAGAGAGGTGATATCCCATAACCCTGAGATTTACTTGAGCCTGGCAAATAAATGCCTAGAGTTAGGGCACTTCCCCACTATATGGAAGGAAGCAGTAGTTGTGGTCCTAAGAAAGCCAGGAAAAGAAGACTATACGCACCCGAAGGCCTATAGACCCATAGGTCTGCTACCGGTTATGGGAAAAGTCCTGGAGAAGATGGTAATTAGAAGAATAAGATGGCATATTCAACCAGGGGTCAGTACTTGCCAATACGGCTTCACACCACAGAAAAGCACCGAAGACTCCCTCTATGACATGATGGAATACATACGTACACAGTTACGGAACAAGAAGATTGTAACTATGATATCCCTTGACATAGAGGGAGCATTCGATAGTGCTTGGTGGCCAGCAATAAGATGTCGGTTGGCTGAGGAAAGATGCCCCATAAACATCAGGAAAATGGTTGACAGTTATCTCCAGGACAGAAGAGTTAGAGTGAGGTATGCGGGTGTTGAGCATACACAGAAAACAACAAAAGGGTGCGTACAAGGCTCCATAGGAGGACCGGTACTGTGGAACTTGCTTCTGGACCCTTTGCTCAAGGACCTGGAGAAAAGGGGTGACCGGTGCCAGGCGTTTGCTGACGACATTGTCCTGTTGTTTGCAGGTGACACGGCTCTTGAGATCCAGGGACGTGCGAATGCCGCTCTTGAACATGTTCGGAGGTGGGGAATTCGTAACAAACTCAAATTCGCGCCACATAAGACTAAGGCTATGGTTATGACTAATAAATTGAAATACGATTCCCCACATCTTAACATGGGCGGGATAGGCATTGGCATGTCGGAGGAGATTAAGATGCTTGGTGTCACTATAGACAGGAAACTCACCTTTAACACCCACGTGAGAAATGTGTGTAGAAAGGCAACAGCGCTCTACAGCCAACTATCAAGAGCTGCAAAGGTTAGTTGGGGCCTTCAGCCAGAGATTATCAGGGCTATATACATGGCGGTTGTTGAGCCAGTAGTATTGTACGCGGCGAGCGTGTGGGCACCGGCCGCTAGCAAGTTGGGAACAAAAAAGCAATTAAATGCTGTGCAAAGAGGATTCGCTCAGAAAATTATTAAAGCTTACCGGACGGTCTCCCTCCATTCGGCACTGGTATTGGCTGGCTTGCTTCCTCTAGACCTGAAGGTCCAAGAAGCAGCCACCCTTTTTGAGGTAAAGAGAGGTAAACACCGGTCAGTACTAGGGGACCGGGTGGTGGAGGCGATGGCGAGCTTTACGGAGTTGCCCCACCCAGCATCCCATAATATGGACCTGGAGTTCACATGCCTGGTGAACGAGCACGATATGAGACTCAACAACACCCAGAGTCTCCGAATATTTACCGATGGGAGCAAAATAGAGGGAAAGGTTGGAGCGGCATTATCCTTTTGGAAAAATGAAGCTGAGACCAGAACTCTAAAGCTCAAACTGTCGGACTACTGCACCGTTTACCAGGCGGAATTACTGGCCATATTGAGGGCAACTGAGCGAATCCTCAGTAGCAACGAAAAAAGTTTTGGGGTTTACAGTGACTCGAGAGCAGCACTCGAGACCATTGTCAACCAAGACACCAAACATCCCCTTGCAGTTAAGACTCGCAGAAACATACAGTCCATATTTTCGCAACAAAAAGTTATCCAATTATTCTGGATAAAAGCCCATGCGGGTCTGATGGAAAATGAGCGGGCCGATGAGTTGGCGAAACATGCTGCGTTGCGAAGTAAAGAAAAACCAGACTATGACCTTTGCCCAGTGTCATTCATAAAAAGACTCATCCGACTGGAGACCTTAGAAAAGTGGAACCAGAGATATATAGAAGGCGATACGGGTAAAATAACAAAAGTCTTTCTCCCAAATGCTATAGATGCATATAAGTTTGTAAGGGAAACATCACTGTCTTCTACAATGATACAGGTCATGACCGGGCATGGTGGGTTCTCTGAGTACTTGCACCGATTTAAATGTAAGGAGAACTCATCATGTCTCTGTGAACCGGGAGTTGAGGAGACAGTGCTGCATATAATCATCAAGTGTCCCATTTTTGGTAAAGAGAGACAAGAGTTTGAAACATCGTTCGGTATTAAACTGGAAAGCGGCAACCTTTGGTCAATGTTGTTAGAAAGAAGAACAAGAACAAAGTTTATAAGATATTGTGAAGGAATTGTTAAAAGAGTCATTAAAAGAAATCAAACTTAAAATAAAAATGGCAAATATAAGAATTGTGTTAAAATAAATAATATTAATGTAAATATTAATAGAGCAATATTCTATGGAAAATTGTCGATATGTATATATATGTGTGTGTGTATGTATATATTTATGTATATGTAAGTGTATGTTTATATGTATGTATGTATTTGTGTATGTAGGTGTGTTTATATATATACAACGGATCATACAAACAGATGTTAGAAAGCTTCGTGTATTACATCGGTGCTTCCTTGTGTCTATATCGCGTATAG
>CAVLGL010000084.1:180000-212500 GCA_963668995.1 Parnassius mnemosyne
CTTTCTTTACATATTTTCCTTTTACATAGTATAATTCATTGCCCCCTATAATTCCCTGTAGTTTTTTAATAAAAATTTCACATTTTTACAACAAATTTTTAAATAATCCGTCTTTAATTGTCGTAATTTCATAAAATTTTTAAAATTTTTCAAACCTTCTTTTATTTCGTTCTTTTTGCTTCAGTTAGGTCCGCGCCGTGTAGAAACTGCCAACTGCACTAAAATCTGCAAAATAAAACACAAGGAATTAGAGAAAATCGCTACTTACCTAAACCGAGGTATAGTGGTGAATCCCTTACATTTATATAAATTCAACTACAAATTCGCTAATAACTTACCTGAAAATTGATATTTTTCGTTCAAATTTTCTCTAAATTGTGTAATTAGTTGGCCCCCATATATCTCCGTACTATTCTTAGTAAATATTTATCGTTAAATATTTAAATTTCGTATTTTTCATTCTCTTATAGTTGTAAATTCATAAATAAAACATAAATTCATCTCTAACCTTGCTGAAAATTGGTCCTTTCTTTACATATTTTCCTTTTACATAGTATAATTCATTGCCCCCTATAATTCCCTGTAGTTTTTTAATAAAAATTTCACATTTTTACAACAAATTTTTAAATAATCCGTCTTTAATTGTCGTAATTTCATAAAATTTTTAAAATTTTTCAAACCTTCTTTTATTTCGTTCTTTTTGCTTCAGTTAGGTCCGCGCCGTGTAGAAACTGCCAACTGCACTAAAATCTGCAAAATAAAACACAAGGAATTAGAGAAAATCGCTACTTACCTAAACCGAGGTATAGTGGTGAATCCCTTACATTTATATAAATTCAACTACAAATTCGCTAATAACTTACCTGAAAATTGATATTTTTCGTTCAAATTTTCTCTTAATTGTGTAATCAGTTGGCCCCCATATATCTCCGTACTATTCTTAGTAAATATTTATCGTTAAATATTTAAATTTCGTATTTTTCATTCTCTTATAGTTGTAAATTCATAAATAAAACATAAATTCATCTCTAACCTTGCTGAAAATTGGTCCTTTCTTTACATATTTTCCTTTTACATAGTATAATTCATTGCCCCCTATAATTCCCTGTAGTTTTTTAATAAAAATTTCACATTTTTACAACAAATTTTTAAATAATCCGTCTTTAATTGTCGTAATTTCATAAAATTTTTAAAATTTTTCAAACCTTCTTTTATTTCGTTCTTTTTGCTTCAGTTAGGTCCGCGCCGTGTAGAAACTGCCAACTGCACTAAAATCTGCAAAATAAAACACAAGGAATTAGAGAAAATCGCTACTTACCTAAACCGAGGTATAGTGGTGAATCCCTTACATTTATATAAATTCAACTACAAATTCGCTAATAACTTACCTGAAAATTGATATTTTTCGTTCAAATTTTCTCTTAATTGTGTAATCAGTTGGCCCCCATATATCTCCGTACTATTCTTAGTAAATATTTATCGTTAAATATTTAAATTTCGTATTTTTCATTCTCTTATAGTTGTAAATTCATAAATAAAACATAAATTCATCTCTAACCTTGCTGAAAATTGGTCCTTTCTTTACATATTTTCCTTTTACATAGTATAATTCATTGCCCCCTATAATTCCCTGTAGTTTTTTAATAAAAATTTCACATTTTTACAACAAATTTTTAAATAATCCGTCTTTAATTGTCGTAATTTCATAAAATTTTTAAAATTTTTCAAACCTTCTTTTATTTCGTTCTTTTTGCTTCAGTTAGGTCCGCGCCGTGTAGAAACTGCCAACTGCACTAAAATCTGCAAAATAAAACACAAGGAATTAGAGAAAATCGCTACTTACCTAAACCGAGGTATAGTGGTGAATCCCTTACATTTATATAAATTCAACTACAAATTCGCTAATAACTTACCTGAAAATTGATATTTTTCGTTCAAATTTTCTCTAAATTGTGTAATTAGTTGGCCCCCATATATCTCCGTACTATTCTTAGTAAATATTTATCGTTAAATATTTAAATTTCGTATTTTTCATTCTCTTATAGTTGTAAATTCATAAATAAAACATAAATTCATCTCTAACCTTGCTGAAAATTGGTCCTTTCTTTACATATTTTCCTTTTACATAGTATAATTCATTGCCCCCTATAATTCCCTGTAGTTTTTTAATAAAAATTTCACATTTTTACAACAAATTTTTAAATAATCCGTCTTTAATTGTCGTAATTTCATAAAATTTTTAAAATTTTTCAAACCTTCTTTTATTTCGTTCTTTTTGCTTCAGTTAGGTCCGCGCCGTGTAGAAACTGCCAACTGCACTAAAATCTGCAAAATAAAACACAAGGAATTAGAGAAAATCGCTACTTACCTAAACCGAGGTATAGTGGTGAATCCCTTACATTTATATAAATTCAACTACAAATTCGCTAATAACTTACCTGAAAATTGATATTTTTCGTTCAAATTTTCTCTAAATTGTGTAATTAGTTGGCCCCCATATATCTCCGTACTATTCTTAGTAAATATTTATCGTTAAATATTTAAATTTCGTATTTTTCATTCTCTTATAGTTGTAAATTCATAAATAAAACATAAATTCATCTCTAACCTTGCTGAAAATTGGTCCTTTCTTTACATATTTTCCTTTTACATAGTATAATTCATTGCCCCCTATAATTCCCTGTAGTTTTTTAATAAAAATTTCACATTTTTACAACAAATTTTTAAATAATCCGTCTTTAATTGTCGTAATTTCATAAAATTTTTAAAATTTTTCAAACCTTCTTTTATTTCGTTCTTTTTGCTTCAGTTAGGTCCGCGCCGTGTAGAAACTGCCAACTGCACTAAAATCTGCAAAATAAAACACAAGGAATTAGAGAAAATCGCTACTTACCTAAACCGAGGTATAGTGGTGAATCCCTTACATTTATATAAATTCAACTACAAATTCGCTAATAACTTACCTGAAAATTGATATTTTTCGTTCAAATTTTCTCTAAATTGTGTAATTAGTTGGCCCCCATATATCTCCGTACTATTCTTAGTAAATATTTATCGTTAAATATTTAAATTTCGTATTTTTCATTCTCTTATAGTTGTAAATTCATAAATAAAACATAAATTCATCTCTAACCTTGCTGAAAATTGGTCCTTTCTTTACATATTTTCCTTTTACATAGTATAATTCATTGCCCCCTATAATTCCCTGTAGTTTTTTAATAAAAATTTCACATTTTTACAACAAATTTTTAAATAATCCGTCTTTAATTGTCGTAATTTCATAAAATTTTTAAAATTTTTCAAACCTTCTTTTATTTCGTTCTTTTTGCTTCAGTTAGGTCCGCGCCGTGTAGAAACTGCCAACTGCACTAAAATCTGCAAAATAAAACACAAGGAATTAGAGAAAATCGCTACTTACCTAAACCGAGGTATAGTGGTGAATCCCTTACATTTATATAAATTCAACTACAAATTCGCTAATAACTTACCTGAAAATTGATATTTTTCGTTCAAATTTTCTCTTAATTGTGTAATCAGTTGGCCCCCATATATCTCCGTACTATTCTTAGTAAATATTTATCGTTAAATATTTAAATTTCGTATTTTTCATTCTCTTATAGTTGTAAATTCATAAATAAAACATAAATTCATCTCTAACCTTGCTGAAAATTGGTCCTTTCTTTACATATTTTCCTTTTACATAGTATAATTCATTGCCCCCTATAATTCCCTGTAGTTTTTTAATAAAAATTTCACATTTTTACAACAAATTTTTAAATAATCCGTCTTTAATTGTCGTAATTTCATAAAATTTTTAAAATTTTTCAAACCTTCTTTTATTTCGTTCTTTTTGCTTCAGTTAGGTCCGCGCCGTGTAGAAACTGCCAACTGCACTAAAATCTGCAAAATAAAACACAAGGAATTAGAGAAAATCGCTACTTACCTAAACCGAGGTATAGTGGTGAATCCCTTACATTTATATAAATTCAACTACAAATTCGCTAATAACTTACCTGAAAATTGATATTTTTCGTTCAAATTTTCTCTAAATTGTGTAATTAGTTGGCCCCCATATATCTCCGTACTATTCTTAGTAAATATTTATCGTTAAATATTTAAATTTCGTATTTTTCATTCTCTTATAGTTGTAAATTCATAAATAAAACATAAATTCATCTCTAACCTTGCTGAAAATTGGTCCTTTCTTTACATATTTTCCTTTTACATAGTATAATTCATTGCCCCCTATAATTCCCTGTAGTTTTTTAATAAAAATTTCACATTTTTACAACAAATTTTTAAATAATCCGTCTTTAATTGTCGTAATTTCATAAAATTTTTAAAATTTTTCAAACCTTCTTTTATTTCGTTCTTTTTGCTTCAGTTAGGTCCGCGCCGTGTAGAAACTGCCAACTGCACTAAAATCTGCAAAATAAAACACAAGGAATTAGAGAAAATCGCTACTTACCTAAACCGAGGTATAGTGGTGAATCCCTTACATTTATATAAATTCAACTACAAATTCGCTAATAACTTACCTGAAAATTGATATTTTTCGTTCAAATTTTCTCTTAATTGTGTAATCAGTTGGCCCCCATATATCTCCGTACTATTCTTAGTAAATATTTATCGTTAAATATTTAAATTTCGTATTTTTCATTCTCTTATAGTTGTAAATTCATAAATAAAACATAAATTCATCTCTAACCTTGCTGAAAATTGGTCCTTTCTTTACATATTTTCCTTTTACATAGTATAATTCATTGCCCCCTATAATTCCCTGTAGTTTTTTAATAAAAATTTCACATTTTTACAACAAATTTTTAAATAATCCGTCTTTAATTGTCGTAATTTCATAAAATTTTTAAAATTTTTCAAACCTTCTTTTATTTCGTTCTTTTTGCTTCAGTTAGGTCCGCGCCGTGTAGAAACTGCCAACTGCACTAAAATCTGCAAAATAAAACACAAGGAATTAGAGAAAATCGCTACTTACCTAAACCGAGGTATAGTGGTGAATCCCTTACATTTATATAAATTCAACTACAAATTCGCTAATAACTTACCTGAAAATTGATATTTTTCGTTCAAATTTTCTCTTAATTGTGTAATCAGTTGGCCCCCATATATCTCCGTACTATTCTTAGTAAATATTTATCGTTAAATATTTAAATTTCGTATTTTTCATTCTCTTATAGTTGTAAATTCATAAATAAAACATAAATTCATCTCTAACCTTGCTGAAAATTGGTCCTTTCTTTACATATTTTCCTTTTACATAGTATAATTCATTGCCCCCTATAATTCCCTGTAGTTTTTTAATAAAAATTTCACATTTTTACAACAAATTTTTAAATAATCCGTCTTTAATTGTCGTAATTTCATAAAATTTTTAAAATTTTTCAAACCTTCTTTTATTTCGTTCTTTTTGCTTCAGTTAGGTCCGCGCCGTGTAGAAACTGCCAACTGCACTAAAATCTGCAAAATAAAACACAAGGAATTAGAGAAAATCGCTACTTACCTAAACCGAGGTATAGTGGTGAATCCCTTACATTTATATAAATTCAACTACAAATTCGCTAATAACTTACCTGAAAATTGATATTTTTCGTTCAAATTTTCTCTAAATTGTGTAATTAGTTGGCCCCCATATATCTCCGTACTATTCTTAGTAAATATTTATCGTTAAATATTTAAATTTCGTATTTTTCATTCTCTTATAGTTGTAAATTCATAAATAAAACATAAATTCATCTCTAACCTTGCTGAAAATTGGTCCTTTCTTTACATATTTTCCTTTTACATAGTATAATTCATTGCCCCCTATAATTCCCTGTAGTTTTTTAATAAAAATTTCACATTTTTACAACAAATTTTTAAATAATCCGTCTTTAATTGTCGTAATTTCATAAAATTTTTAAAATTTTTCAAACCTTCTTTTATTTCGTTCTTTTTGCTTCAGTTAGGTCCGCGCCGTGTAGAAACTGCCAACTGCACTAAAATCTGCAAAATAAAACACAAGGAATTAGAGAAAATCGCTACTTACCTAAACCGAGGTATAGTGGTGAATCCCTTACATTTATATAAATTCAACTACAAATTCGCTAATAACTTACCTGAAAATTGATATTTTTCGTTCAAATTTTCTCTTAATTGTGTAATCAGTTGGCCCCCATATATCTCCGTACTATTCTTAGTAAATATTTATCGTTAAATATTTAAATTTCGTATTTTTCATTCTCTTATAGTTGTAAATTCATAAATAAAACATAAATTCATCTCTAACCTTGCTGAAAATTGGTCCTTTCTTTACATATTTTCCTTTTACATAGTATAATTCATTGCCCCCTATAATTCCCTGTAGTTTTTTAATAAAAATTTCACATTTTTACAACAAATTTTTAAATAATCCGTCTTTAATTGTCGTAATTTCATAAAATTTTTAAAATTTTTCAAACCTTCTTTTATTTCGTTCTTTTTGCTTCAGTTAGGTCCGCGCCGTGTAGAAACTGCCAACTGCACTAAAATCTGCAAAATAAAACACAAGGAATTAGAGAAAATCGCTACTTACCTAAACCGAGGTATAGTGGTGAATCCCTTACATTTATATAAATTCAACTACAAATTCGCTAATAACTTACCTGAAAATTGATATTTTTCGTTCAAATTTTCTCTTAATTGTGTAATCAGTTGGCCCCCATATATCTCCGTACTATTCTTAGTAAATATTTATCGTTAAATATTTAAATTTCGTATTTTTCATTCTCTTATAGTTGTAAATTCATAAATAAAACATAAATTCATCTCTAACCTTGCTGAAAATTGGTCCTTTCTTTACATATTTTCCTTTTACATAGTATAATTCATTGCCCCCTATAATTCCCTGTAGTTTTTTAATAAAAATTTCACATTTTTACAACAAATTTTTAAATAATCCGTCTTTAATTGTCGTAATTTCATAAAATTTTTAAAATTTTTCAAACCTTCTTTTATTTCGTTCTTTTTGCTTCAGTTAGGTCCGCGCCGTGTAGAAACTGCCAACTGCACTAAAATCTGCAAAATAAAACACAAGGAATTAGAGAAAATCGCTACTTACCTAAACCGAGGTATAGTGGTGAATCCCTTACATTTATATAAATTCAACTACAAATTCGCTAATAACTTACCTGAAAATTGATATTTTTCGTTCAAATTTTCTCTAAATTGTGTAATTAGTTGGCCCCCATATATCTCCGTACTATTCTTAGTAAATATTTATCGTTAAATATTTAAATTTCGTATTTTTCATTCTCTTATAGTTGTAAATTCATAAATAAAACATAAATTCATCTCTAACCTTGCTGAAAATTGGTCCTTTCTTTACATATTTTCCTTTTACATAGTATAATTCATTGCCCCCTATAATTCCCTGTAGTTTTTTAATAAAAATTTCACATTTTTACAACAAATTTTTAAATAATCCGTCTTTAATTGTCGTAATTTCATAAAATTTTTAAAATTTTTCAAACCTTCTTTTATTTCGTTCTTTTTGCTTCAGTTAGGTCCGCGCCGTGTAGAAACTGCCAACTGCACTAAAATCTGCAAAATAAAACACAAGGAATTAGAGAAAATCGCTACTTACCTAAACCGAGGTATAGTGGTGAATCCCTTACATTTATATAAATTCAACTACAAATTCGCTAATAACTTACCTGAAAATTGATATTTTTCGTTCAAATTTTCTCTTAATTGTGTAATCAGTTGGCCCCCATATATCTCCGTACTATTCTTAGTAAATATTTATCGTTAAATATTTAAATTTCGTATTTTTCATTCTCTTATAGTTGTAAATTCATAAATAAAACATAAATTCATCTCTAACCTTGCTGAAAATTGGTCCTTTCTTTACATATTTTCCTTTTACATAGTATAATTCATTGCCCCCTATAATTCCCTGTAGTTTTTTAATAAAAATTTCACATTTTTACAACAAATTTTTAAATAATCCGTCTTTAATTGTCGTAATTTCATAAAATTTTTAAAATTTTTCAAACCTTCTTTTATTTCGTTCTTTTTGCTTCAGTTAGGTCCGCGCCGTGTAGAAACTGCCAACTGCACTAAAATCTGCAAAATAAAACACAAGGAATTAGAGAAAATCGCTACTTACCTAAACCGAGGTATAGTGGTGAATCCCTTACATTTATATAAATTCAACTACAAATTCGCTAATAACTTACCTGAAAATTGATATTTTTCGTTCAAATTTTCTCTTAATTGTGTAATCAGTTGGCCCCCATATATCTCCGTACTATTCTTAGTAAATATTTATCGTTAAATATTTAAATTTCGTATTTTTCATTCTCTTATAGTTGTAAATTCATAAATAAAACATAAATTCATCTCTAACCTTGCTGAAAATTGGTCCTTTCTTTACATATTTTCCTTTTACATAGTATAATTCATTGCCCCCTATAATTCCCTGTAGTTTTTTAATAAAAATTTCACATTTTTACAACAAATTTTTAAATAATCCGTCTTTAATTGTCGTAATTTCATAAAATTTTTAAAATTTTTCAAACCTTCTTTTATTTCGTTCTTTTTGCTTCAGTTAGGTCCGCGCCGTGTAGAAACTGCCAACTGCACTAAAATCTGCAAAATAAAACACAAGGAATTAGAGAAAATCGCTACTTACCTAAACCGAGGTATAGTGGTGAATCCCTTACATTTATATAAATTCAACTACAAATTCGCTAATAACTTACCTGAAAATTGATATTTTTCGTTCAAATTTTCTCTAAATTGTGTAATTAGTTGGCCCCCATATATCTCCGTACTATTCTTAGTAAATATTTATCGTTAAATATTTAAATTTCGTATTTTTCATTCTCTTATAGTTGTAAATTCATAAATAAAACATAAATTCATCTCTAACCTTGCTGAAAATTGGTCCTTTCTTTACATATTTTCCTTTTACATAGTATAATTCATTGCCCCCTATAATTCCCTGTAGTTTTTTAATAAAAATTTCACATTTTTACAACAAATTTTTAAATAATCCGTCTTTAATTGTCGTAATTTCATAAAATTTTTAAAATTTTTCAAACCTTCTTTTATTTCGTTCTTTTTGCTTCAGTTAGGTCCGCGCCGTGTAGAAACTGCCAACTGCACTAAAATCTGCAAAATAAAACACAAGGAATTAGAGAAAATCGCTACTTACCTAAACCGAGGTATAGTGGTGAATCCCTTACATTTATATAAATTCAACTACAAATTCGCTAATAACTTACCTGAAAATTGATATTTTTCGTTCAAATTTTCTCTTAATTGTGTAATCAGTTGGCCCCCATATATCTCCGTACTATTCTTAGTAAATATTTATCGTTAAATATTTAAATTTCGTATTTTTCATTCTCTTATAGTTGTAAATTCATAAATAAAACATAAATTCATCTCTAACCTTGCTGAAAATTGGTCCTTTCTTTACATATTTTCCTTTTACATAGTATAATTCATTGCCCCCTATAATTCCCTGTAGTTTTTTAATAAAAATTTCACATTTTTACAACAAATTTTTAAATAATCCGTCTTTAATTGTCGTAATTTCATAAAATTTTTAAAATTTTTCAAACCTTCTTTTATTTCGTTCTTTTTGCTTCAGTTAGGTCCGCGCCGTGTAGAAACTGCCAACTGCACTAAAATCTGCAAAATAAAACACAAGGAATTAGAGAAAATCGCTACTTACCTAAACCGAGGTATAGTGGTGAATCCCTTACATTTATATAAATTCAACTACAAATTCGCTAATAACTTACCTGAAAATTGATATTTTTCGTTCAAATTTTCTCTTAATTGTGTAATCAGTTGGCCCCCATATATCTCCGTACTATTCTTAGTAAATATTTATCGTTAAATATTTAAATTTCGTATTTTTCATTCTCTTATAGTTGTAAATTCATAAATAAAACATAAATTCATCTCTAACCTTGCTGAAAATTGGTCCTTTCTTTACATATTTTCCTTTTACATAGTATAATTCATTGCCCCCTATAATTCCCTGTAGTTTTTTAATAAAAATTTCACATTTTTACAACAAATTTTTAAATAATCCGTCTTTAATTGTCGTAATTTCATAAAATTTTTAAAATTTTTCAAACCTTCTTTTATTTCGTTCTTTTTGCTTCAGTTAGGTCCGCGCCGTGTAGAAACTGCCAACTGCACTAAAATCTGCAAAATAAAACACAAGGAATTAGAGAAAATCGCTACTTACCTAAACCGAGGTATAGTGGTGAATCCCTTACATTTATATAAATTCAACTACAAATTCGCTAATAACTTACCTGAAAATTGATATTTTTCGTTCAAATTTTCTCTTAATTGTGTAATCAGTTGGCCCCCATATATCTCCGTACTATTCTTAGTAAATATTTATCGTTAAATATTTAAATTTCGTATTTTTCATTCTCTTATAGTTGTAAATTCATAAATAAAACATAAATTCATCTCTAACCTTGCTGAAAATTGGTCCTTTCTTTACATATTTTCCTTTTACATAGTATAATTCATTGCCCCCTATAATTCCCTGTAGTTTTTTAATAAAAATTTCACATTTTTACAACAAATTTTTAAATAATCCGTCTTTAATTGTCGTAATTTCATAAAATTTTTAAAATTTTTCAAACCTTCTTTTATTTCGTTCTTTTTGCTTCAGTTAGGTCCGCGCCGTGTAGAAACTGCCAACTGCACTAAAATCTGCAAAATAAAACACAAGGAATTAGAGAAAATCGCTACTTACCTAAACCGAGGTATAGTGGTGAATCCCTTACATTTATATAAATTCAACTACAAATTCGCTAATAACTTACCTGAAAATTGATATTTTTCGTTCAAATTTTCTCTAAATTGTGTAATTAGTTGGCCCCCATATATCTCCGTACTATTCTTAGTAAATATTTATCGTTAAATATTTAAATTTCGTATTTTTCATTCTCTTATAGTTGTAAATTCATAAATAAAACATAAATTCATCTCTAACCTTGCTGAAAATTGGTCCTTTCTTTACATATTTTCCTTTTACATAGTATAATTCATTGCCCCCTATAATTCCCTGTAGTTTTTTAATAAAAATTTCACATTTTTACAACAAATTTTTAAATAATCCGTCTTTAATTGTCGTAATTTCATAAAATTTTTAAAATTTTTCAAACCTTCTTTTATTTCGTTCTTTTTGCTTCAGTTAGGTCCGCGCCGTGTAGAAACTGCCAACTGCACTAAAATCTGCAAAATAAAACACAAGGAATTAGAGAAAATCGCTACTTACCTAAACCGAGGTATAGTGGTGAATCCCTTACATTTATATAAATTCAACTACAAATTCGCTAATAACTTACCTGAAAATTGATATTTTTCGTTCAAATTTTCTCTTAATTGTGTAATCAGTTGGCCCCCATATATCTCCGTACTATTCTTAGTAAATATTTATCGTTAAATATTTAAATTTCGTATTTTTCATTCTCTTATAGTTGTAAATTCATAAATAAAACATAAATTCATCTCTAACCTTGCTGAAAATTGGTCCTTTCTTTACATATTTTCCTTTTACATAGTATAATTCATTGCCCCCTATAATTCCCTGTAGTTTTTTAATAAAAATTTCACATTTTTACAACAAATTTTTAAATAATCCGTCTTTAATTGTCGTAATTTCATAAAATTTTTAAAATTTTTCAAACCTTCTTTTATTTCGTTCTTTTTGCTTCAGTTAGGTCCGCGCCGTGTAGAAACTGCCAACTGCACTAAAATCTGCAAAATAAAACACAAGGAATTAGAGAAAATCGCTACTTACCTAAACCGAGGTATAGTGGTGAATCCCTTACATTTATATAAATTCAACTACAAATTCGCTAATAACTTACCTGAAAATTGATATTTTTCGTTCAAATTTTCTCTTAATTGTGTAATCAGTTGGCCCCCATATATCTCCGTACTATTCTTAGTAAATATTTATCGTTAAATATTTAAATTTCGTATTTTTCATTCTCTTATAGTTGTAAATTCATAAATAAAACATAAATTCATCTCTAACCTTGCTGAAAATTGGTCCTTTCTTTACATATTTTCCTTTTACATAGTATAATTCATTGCCCCCTATAATTCCCTGTAGTTTTTTAATAAAAATTTCACATTTTTACAACAAATTTTTAAATAATCCGTCTTTAATTGTCGTAATTTCATAAAATTTTTAAAATTTTTCAAACCTTCTTTTATTTCGTTCTTTTTGCTTCAGTTAGGTCCGCGCCGTGTAGAAACTGCCAACTGCACTAAAATCTGCAAAATAAAACACAAGGAATTAGAGAAAATCGCTACTTACCTAAACCGAGGTATAGTGGTGAATCCCTTACATTTATATAAATTCAACTACAAATTCGCTAATAACTTACCTGAAAATTGATATTTTTCGTTCAAATTTTCTCTTAATTGTGTAATCAGTTGGCCCCCATATATCTCCGTACTATTCTTAGTAAATATTTATCGTTAAATATTTAAATTTCGTATTTTTCATTCTCTTATAGTTGTAAATTCATAAATAAAACATAAATTCATCTCTAACCTTGCTGAAAATTGGTCCTTTCTTTACATATTTTCCTTTTACATAGTATAATTCATTGCCCCCTATAATTCCCTGTAGTTTTTTAATAAAAATTTCACATTTTTACAACAAATTTTTAAATAATCCGTCTTTAATTGTCGTAATTTCATAAAATTTTTAAAATTTTTCAAACCTTCTTTTATTTCGTTCTTTTTGCTTCAGTTAGGTCCGCGCCGTGTAGAAACTGCCAACTGCACTAAAATCTGCAAAATAAAACACAAGGAATTAGAGAAAATCGCTACTTACCTAAACCGAGGTATAGTGGTGAATCCCTTACATTTATATAAATTCAACTACAAATTCGCTAATAACTTACCTGAAAATTGATATTTTTCGTTCAAATTTTCTCTTAATTGTGTAATCAGTTGGCCCCCATATATCTCCGTACTATTCTTAGTAAATATTTATCGTTAAATATTTAAATTTCGTATTTTTCATTCTCTTATAGTTGTAAATTCATAAATAAAACATAAATTCATCTCTAACCTTGCTGAAAATTGGTCCTTTCTTTACATATTTTCCTTTTACATAGTATAATTCATTGCCCCCTATAATTCCCTGTAGTTTTTTAATAAAAATTTCACATTTTTACAACAAATTTTTAAATAATCCGTCTTTAATTGTCGTAATTTCATAAAATTTTTAAAATTTTTCAAACCTTCTTTTATTTCGTTCTTTTTGCTTCAGTTAGGTCCGCGCCGTGTAGAAACTGCCAACTGCACTAAAATCTGCAAAATAAAACACAAGGAATTAGAGAAAATCGCTACTTACCTAAACCGAGGTATAGTGGTGAATCCCTTACATTTATATAAATTCAACTACAAATTCGCTAATAACTTACCTGAAAATTGATATTTTTCGTTCAAATTTTCTCTAAATTGTGTAATTAGTTGGCCCCCATATATCTCCGTACTATTCTTAGTAAATATTTATCGTTAAATATTTAAATTTCGTATTTTTCATTCTCTTATAGTTGTAAATTCATAAATAAAACATAAATTCATCTCTAACCTTGCTGAAAATTGGTCCTTTCTTTACATATTTTCCTTTTACATAGTATAATTCATTGCCCCCTATAATTCCCTGTAGTTTTTTAATAAAAATTTCACATTTTTACAACAAATTTTTAAATAATCCGTCTTTAATTGTCGTAATTTCATAAAATTTTTAAAATTTTTCAAACCTTCTTTTATTTCGTTCTTTTTGCTTCAGTTAGGTCCGCGCCGTGTAGAAACTGCCAACTGCACTAAAATCTGCAAAATAAAACACAAGGAATTAGAGAAAATCGCTACTTACCTAAACCGAGGTATAGTGGTGAATCCCTTACATTTATATAAATTCAACTACAAATTCGCTAATAACTTACCTGAAAATTGATATTTTTCGTTCAAATTTTCTCTTAATTGTGTAATCAGTTGGCCCCCATATATCTCCGTACTATTCTTAGTAAATATTTATCGTTAAATATTTAAATTTCGTATTTTTCATTCTCTTATAGTTGTAAATTCATAAATAAAACATAAATTCATCTCTAACCTTGCTGAAAATTGGTCCTTTCTTTACATATTTTCCTTTTACATAGTATAATTCATTGCCCCCTATAATTCCCTGTAGTTTTTTAATAAAAATTTCACATTTTTACAACAAATTTTTAAATAATCCGTCTTTAATTGTCGTAATTTCATAAAATTTTTAAAATTTTTCAAACCTTCTTTTATTTCGTTCTTTTTGCTTCAGTTAGGTCCGCGCCGTGTAGAAACTGCCAACTGCACTAAAATCTGCAAAATAAAACACAAGGAATTAGAGAAAATCGCTACTTACCTAAACCGAGGTATAGTGGTGAATCCCTTACATTTATATAAATTCAACTACAAATTCGCTAATAACTTACCTGAAAATTGATATTTTTCGTTCAAATTTTCTCTTAATTGTGTAATCAGTTGGCCCCCATATATCTCCGTACTATTCTTAGTAAATATTTATCGTTAAATATTTAAATTTCGTATTTTTCATTCTCTTATAGTTGTAAATTCATAAATAAAACATAAATTCATCTCTAACCTTGCTGAAAATTGGTCCTTTCTTTACATATTTTCCTTTTACATAGTATAATTCATTGCCCCCTATAATTCCCTGTAGTTTTTTAATAAAAATTTCACATTTTTACAACAAATTTTTAAATAATCCGTCTTTAATTGTCGTAATTTCATAAAATTTTTAAAATTTTTCAAACCTTCTTTTATTTCGTTCTTTTTGCTTCAGTTAGGTCCGCGCCGTGTAGAAACTGCCAACTGCACTAAAATCTGCAAAATAAAACACAAGGAATTAGAGAAAATCGCTACTTACCTAAACCGAGGTATAGTGGTGAATCCCTTACATTTATATAAATTCAACTACAAATTCGCTAATAACTTACCTGAAAATTGATATTTTTCGTTCAAATTTTCTCTTAATTGTGTAATCAGTTGGCCCCCATATATCTCCGTACTATTCTTAGTAAATATTTATCGTTAAATATTTAAATTTCGTATTTTTCATTCTCTTATAGTTGTAAATTCATAAATAAAACATAAATTCATCTCTAACCTTGCTGAAAATTGGTCCTTTCTTTACATATTTTCCTTTTACATAGTATAATTCATTGCCCCCTATAATTCCCTGTAGTTTTTTAATAAAAATTTCACATTTTTACAACAAATTTTTAAATAATCCGTCTTTAATTGTCGTAATTTCATAAAATTTTTAAAATTTTTCAAACCTTCTTTTATTTCGTTCTTTTTGCTTCAGTTAGGTCCGCGCCGTGTAGAAACTGCCAACTGCACTAAAATCTGCAAAATAAAACACAAGGAATTAGAGAAAATCGCTACTTACCTAAACCGAGGTATAGTGGTGAATCCCTTACATTTATATAAATTCAACTACAAATTCGCTAATAACTTACCTGAAAATTGATATTTTTCGTTCAAATTTTCTCTAAATTGTGTAATTAGTTGGCCCCCATATATCTCCGTACTATTCTTAGTAAATATTTATCGTTAAATATTTAAATTTCGTATTTTTCATTCTCTTATAGTTGTAAATTCATAAATAAAACATAAATTCATCTCTAACCTTGCTGAAAATTGGTCCTTTCTTTACATATTTTCCTTTTACATAGTATAATTCATTGCCCCCTATAATTCCCTGTAGTTTTTTAATAAAAATTTCACATTTTTACAACAAATTTTTAAATAATCCGTCTTTAATTGTCGTAATTTCATAAAATTTTTAAAATTTTTCAAACCTTCTTTTATTTCGTTCTTTTTGCTTCAGTTAGGTCCGCGCCGTGTAGAAACTGCCAACTGCACTAAAATCTGCAAAATAAAACACAAGGAATTAGAGAAAATCGCTACTTACCTAAACCGAGGTATAGTGGTGAATCCCTTACATTTATATAAATTCAACTACAAATTCGCTAATAACTTACCTGAAAATTGATATTTTTCGTTCAAATTTTCTCTTAATTGTGTAATCAGTTGGCCCCCATATATCTCCGTACTATTCTTAGTAAATATTTATCGTTAAATATTTAAATTTCGTATTTTTCATTCTCTTATAGTTGTAAATTCATAAATAAAACATAAATTCATCTCTAACCTTGCTGAAAATTGGTCCTTTCTTTACATATTTTCCTTTTACATAGTATAATTCATTGCCCCCTATAATTCCCTGTAGTTTTTTAATAAAAATTTCACATTTTTACAACAAATTTTTAAATAATCCGTCTTTAATTGTCGTAATTTCATAAAATTTTTAAAATTTTTCAAACCTTCTTTTATTTCGTTCTTTTTGCTTCAGTTAGGTCCGCGCCGTGTAGAAACTGCCAACTGCACTAAAATCTGCAAAATAAAACACAAGGAATTAGAGAAAATCGCTACTTACCTAAACCGAGGTATAGTGGTGAATCCCTTACATTTATATAAATTCAACTACAAATTCGCTAATAACTTACCTGAAAATTGATATTTTTCGTTCAAATTTTCTCTTAATTGTGTAATCAGTTGGCCCCCATATATCTCCGTACTATTCTTAGTAAATATTTATCGTTAAATATTTAAATTTCGTATTTTTCATTCTCTTATAGTTGTAAATTCATAAATAAAACATAAATTCATCTCTAACCTTGCTGAAAATTGGTCCTTTCTTTACATATTTTCCTTTTACATAGTATAATTCATTGCCCCCTATAATTCCCTGTAGTTTTTTAATAAAAATTTCACATTTTTACAACAAATTTTTAAATAATCCGTCTTTAATTGTCGTAATTTCATAAAATTTTTAAAATTTTTCAAACCTTCTTTTATTTCGTTCTTTTTGCTTCAGTTAGGTCCGCGCCGTGTAGAAACTGCCAACTGCACTAAAATCTGCAAAATAAAACACAAGGAATTAGAGAAAATCGCTACTTACCTAAACCGAGGTATAGTGGTGAATCCCTTACATTTATATAAATTCAACTACAAATTCGCTAATAACTTACCTGAAAATTGATATTTTTCGTTCAAATTTTCTCTAAATTGTGTAATTAGTTGGCCCCCATATATCTCCGTACTATTCTTAGTAAATATTTATCGTTAAATATTTAAATTTCGTATTTTTCATTCTCTTATAGTTGTAAATTCATAAATAAAACATAAATTCATCTCTAACCTTGCTGAAAATTGGTCCTTTCTTTACATATTTTCCTTTTACATAGTATAATTCATTGCCCCCTATAATTCCCTGTAGTTTTTTAATAAAAATTTCACATTTTTACAACAAATTTTTAAATAATCCGTCTTTAATTGTCGTAATTTCATAAAATTTTTAAAATTTTTCAAACCTTCTTTTATTTCGTTCTTTTTGCTTCAGTTAGGTCCGCGCCGTGTAGAAACTGCCAACTGCACTAAAATCTGCAAAATAAAACACAAGGAATTAGAGAAAATCGCTACTTACCTAAACCGAGGTATAGTGGTGAATCCCTTACATTTATATAAATTCAACTACAAATTCGCTAATAACTTACCTGAAAATTGATATTTTTCGTTCAAATTTTCTCTTAATTGTGTAATCAGTTGGCCCCCATATATCTCCGTACTATTCTTAGTAAATATTTATCGTTAAATATTTAAATTTCGTATTTTTCATTCTCTTATAGTTGTAAATTCATAAATAAAACATAAATTCATCTCTAACCTTGCTGAAAATTGGTCCTTTCTTTACATATTTTCCTTTTACATAGTATAATTCATTGCCCCCTATAATTCCCTGTAGTTTTTTAATAAAAATTTCACATTTTTACAACAAATTTTTAAATAATCCGTCTTTAATTGTCGTAATTTCATAAAATTTTTAAAATTTTTCAAACCTTCTTTTATTTCGTTCTTTTTGCTTCAGTTAGGTCCGCGCCGTGTAGAAACTGCCAACTGCACTAAAATCTGCAAAATAAAACACAAGGAATTAGAGAAAATCGCTACTTACCTAAACCGAGGTATAGTGGTGAATCCCTTACATTTATATAAATTCAACTACAAATTCGCTAATAACTTACCTGAAAATTGATATTTTTCGTTCAAATTTTCTCTTAATTGTGTAATCAGTTGGCCCCCATATATCTCCGTACTATTCTTAGTAAATATTTATCGTTAAATATTTAAATTTCGTATTTTTCATTCTCTTATAGTTGTAAATTCATAAATAAAACATAAATTCATCTCTAACCTTGCTGAAAATTGGTCCTTTCTTTACATATTTTCCTTTTACATAGTATAATTCATTGCCCCCTATAATTCCCTGTAGTTTTTTAATAAAAATTTCACATTTTTACAACAAATTTTTAAATAATCCGTCTTTAATTGTCGTAATTTCATAAAATTTTTAAAATTTTTCAAACCTTCTTTTATTTCGTTCTTTTTGCTTCAGTTAGGTCCGCGCCGTGTAGAAACTGCCAACTGCACTAAAATCTGCAAAATAAAACACAAGGAATTAGAGAAAATCGCTACTTACCTAAACCGAGGTATAGTGGTGAATCCCTTACATTTATATAAATTCAACTACAAATTCGCTAATAACTTACCTGAAAATTGATATTTTTCGTTCAAATTTTCTCTAAATTGTGTAATTAGTTGGCCCCCATATATCTCCGTACTATTCTTAGTAAATATTTATCGTTAAATATTTAAATTTCGTATTTTTCATTCTCTTATAGTTGTAAATTCATAAATAAAACATAAATTCATCTCTAACCTTGCTGAAAATTGGTCCTTTCTTTACATATTTTCCTTTTACATAGTATAATTCATTGCCCCCTATAATTCCCTGTAGTTTTTTAATAAAAATTTCACATTTTTACAACAAATTTTTAAATAATCCGTCTTTAATTGTCGTAATTTCATAAAATTTTTAAAATTTTTCAAACCTTCTTTTATTTCGTTCTTTTTGCTTCAGTTAGGTCCGCGCCGTGTAGAAACTGCCAACTGCACTAAAATCTGCAAAATAAAACACAAGGAATTAGAGAAAATCGCTACTTACCTAAACCGAGGTATAGTGGTGAATCCCTTACATTTATATAAATTCAACTACAAATTCGCTAATAACTTACCTGAAAATTGATATTTTTCGTTCAAATTTTCTCTAAATTGTGTAATTAGTTGGCCCCCATATATCTCCGTACTATTCTTAGTAAATATTTATCGTTAAATATTTAAATTTCGTATTTTTCATTCTCTTATAGTTGTAAATTCATAAATAAAACATAAATTCATCTCTAACCTTGCTGAAAATTGGTCCTTTCTTTACATATTTTCCTTTTACATAGTATAATTCATTGCCCCCTATAATTCCCTGTAGTTTTTTAATAAAAATTTCACATTTTTACAACAAATTTTTAAATAATCCGTCTTTAATTGTCGTAATTTCATAAAATTTTTAAAATTTTTCAAACCTTCTTTTATTTCGTTCTTTTTGCTTCAGTTAGGTCCGCGCCGTGTAGAAACTGCCAACTGCACTAAAATCTGCAAAATAAAACACAAGGAATTAGAGAAAATCGCTACTTACCTAAACCGAGGTATAGTGGTGAATCCCTTACATTTATATAAATTCAACTACAAATTCGCTAATAACTTACCTGAAAATTGATATTTTTCGTTCAAATTTTCTCTTAATTGTGTAATCAGTTGGCCCCCATATATCTCCGTACTATTCTTAGTAAATATTTATCGTTAAATATTTAAATTTCGTATTTTTCATTCTCTTATAGTTGTAAATTCATAAATAAAACATAAATTCATCTCTAACCTTGCTGAAAATTGGTCCTTTCTTTACATATTTTCCTTTTACATAGTATAATTCATTGCCCCCTATAATTCCCTGTAGTTTTTTAATAAAAATTTCACATTTTTACAACAAATTTTTAAATAATCCGTCTTTAATTGTCGTAATTTCATAAAATTTTTAAAATTTTTCAAACCTTCTTTTATTTCGTTCTTTTTGCTTCAGTTAGGTCCGCGCCGTGTAGAAACTGCCAACTGCACTAAAATCTGCAAAATAAAACACAAGGAATTAGAGAAAATCGCTACTTACCTAAACCGAGGTATAGTGGTGAATCCCTTACATTTATATAAATTCAACTACAAATTCGCTAATAACTTACCTGAAAATTGATATTTTTCGTTCAAATTTTCTCTTAATTGTGTAATCAGTTGGCCCCCATATATCTCCGTACTATTCTTAGTAAATATTTATCGTTAAATATTTAAATTTCGTATTTTTCATTCTCTTATAGTTGTAAATTCATAAATAAAACATAAATTCATCTCTAACCTTGCTGAAAATTGGTCCTTTCTTTACATATTTTCCTTTTACATAGTATAATTCATTGCCCCCTATAATTCCCTGTAGTTTTTTAATAAAAATTTCACATTTTTACAACAAATTTTTAAATAATCCGTCTTTAATTGTCGTAATTTCATAAAATTTTTAAAATTTTTCAAACCTTCTTTTATTTCGTTCTTTTTGCTTCAGTTAGGTCCGCGCCGTGTAGAAACTGCCAACTGCACTAAAATCTGCAAAATAAAACACAAGGAATTAGAGAAAATCGCTACTTACCTAAACCGAGGTATAGTGGTGAATCCCTTACATTTATATAAATTCAACTACAAATTCGCTAATAACTTACCTGAAAATTGATATTTTTCGTTCAAATTTTCTCTTAATTGTGTAATCAGTTGGCCCCCATATATCTCCGTACTATTCTTAGTAAATATTTATCGTTAAATATTTAAATTTCGTATTTTTCATTCTCTTATAGTTGTAAATTCATAAATAAAACATAAATTCATCTCTAACCTTGCTGAAAATTGGTCCTTTCTTTACATATTTTCCTTTTACATAGTATAATTCATTGCCCCCTATAATTCCCTGTAGTTTTTTAATAAAAATTTCACATTTTTACAACAAATTTTTAAATAATCCGTCTTTAATTGTCGTAATTTCATAAAATTTTTAAAATTTTTCAAACCTTCTTTTATTTCGTTCTTTTTGCTTCAGTTAGGTCCGCGCCGTGTAGAAACTGCCAACTGCACTAAAATCTGCAAAATAAAACACAAGGAATTAGAGAAAATCGCTACTTACCTAAACCGAGGTATAGTGGTGAATCCCTTACATTTATATAAATTCAACTACAAATTCGCTAATAACTTACCTGAAAATTGATATTTTTCGTTCAAATTTTCTCTTAATTGTGTAATCAGTTGGCCCCCATATATCTCCGTACTATTCTTAGTAAATATTTATCGTTAAATATTTAAATTTCGTATTTTTCATTCTCTTATAGTTGTAAATTCATAAATAAAACATAAATTCATCTCTAACCTTGCTGAAAATTGGTCCTTTCTTTACATATTTTCCTTTTACATAGTATAATTCATTGCCCCCTATAATTCCCTGTAGTTTTTTAATAAAAATTTCACATTTTTACAACAAATTTTTAAATAATCCGTCTTTAATTGTCGTAATTTCATAAAATTTTTAAAATTTTTCAAACCTTCTTTTATTTCGTTCTTTTTGCTTCAGTTAGGTCCGCGCCGTGTAGAAACTGCCAACTGCACTAAAATCTGCAAAATAAAACACAAGGAATTAGAGAAAATCGCTACTTACCTAAACCGAGGTATAGTGGTGAATCCCTTACATTTATATAAATTCAACTACAAATTCGCTAATAACTTACCTGAAAATTGATATTTTTCGTTCAAATTTTCTCTTAATTGTGTAATCAGTTGGCCCCCATATATCTCCGTACTATTCTTAGTAAATATTTATCGTTAAATATTTAAATTTCGTATTTTTCATTCTCTTATAGTTGTAAATTCATAAATAAAACATAAATTCATCTCTAACCTTGCTGAAAATTGGTCCTTTCTTTACATATTTTCCTTTTACATAGTATAATTCATTGCCCCCTATAATTCCCTGTAGTTTTTTAATAAAAATTTCACATTTTTACAACAAATTTTTAAATAATCCGTCTTTAATTGTCGTAATTTCATAAAATTTTTAAAATTTTTCAAACCTTCTTTTATTTCGTTCTTTTTGCTTCAGTTAGGTCCGCGCCGTGTAGAAACTGCCAACTGCACTAAAATCTGCAAAATAAAACACAAGGAATTAGAGAAAATCGCTACTTACCTAAACCGAGGTATAGTGGTGAATCCCTTACATTTATATAAATTCAACTACAAATTCGCTAATAACTTACCTGAAAATTGATATTTTTCGTTCAAATTTTCTCTAAATTGTGTAATTAGTTGGCCCCCATATATCTCCGTACTATTCTTAGTAAATATTTATCGTTAAATATTTAAATTTCGTATTTTTCATTCTCTTATAGTTGTAAATTCATAAATAAAACATAAATTCATCTCTAACCTTGCTGAAAATTGGTCCTTTCTTTACATATTTTCCTTTTACATAGTATAATTCATTGCCCCCTATAATTCCCTGTAGTTTTTTAATAAAAATTTCACATTTTTACAACAAATTTTTAAATAATCCGTCTTTAATTGTCGTAATTTCATAAAATTTTTAAAATTTTTCAAACCTTCTTTTATTTCGTTCTTTTTGCTTCAGTTAGGTCCGCGCCGTGTAGAAACTGCCAACTGCACTAAAATCTGCAAAATAAAACACAAGGAATTAGAGAAAATCGCTACTTACCTAAACCGAGGTATAGTGGTGAATCCCTTACATTTATATAAATTCAACTACAAATTCGCTAATAACTTACCTGAAAATTGATATTTTTCGTTCAAATTTTCTCTTAATTGTGTAATCAGTTGGCCCCCATATATCTCCGTACTATTCTTAGTAAATATTTATCGTTAAATATTTAAATTTCGTATTTTTCATTCTCTTATAGTTGTAAATTCATAAATAAAACATAAATTCATCTCTAACCTTGCTGAAAATTGGTCCTTTCTTTACATATTTTCCTTTTACATAGTATAATTCATTGCCCCCTATAATTCCCTGTAGTTTTTTAATAAAAATTTCACATTTTTACAACAAATTTTTAAATAATCCGTCTTTAATTGTCGTAATTTCATAAAATTTTTAAAATTTTTCAAACCTTCTTTTATTTCGTTCTTTTTGCTTCAGTTAGGTCCGCGCCGTGTAGAAACTGCCAACTGCACTAAAATCTGCAAAATAAAACACAAGGAATTAGAGAAAATCGCTACTTACCTAAACCGAGGTATAGTGGTGAATCCCTTACATTTATATAAATTCAACTACAAATTCGCTAATAACTTACCTGAAAATTGATATTTTTCGTTCAAATTTTCTCTTAATTGTGTAATCAGTTGGCCCCCATATATCTCCGTACTATTCTTAGTAAATATTTATCGTTAAATATTTAAATTTCGTATTTTTCATTCTCTTATAGTTGTAAATTCATAAATAAAACATAAATTCATCTCTAACCTTGCTGAAAATTGGTCCTTTCTTTACATATTTTCCTTTTACATAGTATAATTCATTGCCCCCTATAATTCCCTGTAGTTTTTTAATAAAAATTTCACATTTTTACAACAAATTTTTAAATAATCCGTCTTTAATTGTCGTAATTTCATAAAATTTTTAAAATTTTTCAAACCTTCTTTTATTTCGTTCTTTTTGCTTCAGTTAGGTCCGCGCCGTGTAGAAACTGCCAACTGCACTAAAATCTGCAAAATAAAACACAAGGAATTAGAGAAAATCGCTACTTACCTAAACCGAGGTATAGTGGTGAATCCCTTACATTTATATAAATTCAACTACAAATTCGCTAATAACTTACCTGAAAATTGATATTTTTCGTTCAAATTTTCTCTAAATTGTGTAATTAGTTGGCCCCCATATATCTCCGTACTATTCTTAGTAAATATTTATCGTTAAATATTTAAATTTCGTATTTTTCATTCTCTTATAGTTGTAAATTCATAAATAAAACATAAATTCATCTCTAACCTTGCTGAAAATTGGTCCTTTCTTTACATATTTTCCTTTTACATAGTATAATTCATTGCCCCCTATAATTCCCTGTAGTTTTTTAATAAAAATTTCACATTTTTACAACAAATTTTTAAATAATCCGTCTTTAATTGTCGTAATTTCATAAAATTTTTAAAATTTTTCAAACCTTCTTTTATTTCGTTCTTTTTGCTTCAGTTAGGTCCGCGCCGTGTAGAAACTGCCAACTGCACTAAAATCTGCAAAATAAAACACAAGGAATTAGAGAAAATCGCTACTTACCTAAACCGAGGTATAGTGGTGAATCCCTTACATTTATATAAATTCAACTACAAATTCGCTAATAACTTACCTGAAAATTGATATTTTTCGTTCAAATTTTCTCTTAATTGTGTAATCAGTTGGCCCCCATATATCTCCGTACTATTCTTAGTAAATATTTATCGTTAAATATTTAAATTTCGTATTTTTCATTCTCTTATAGTTGTAAATTCATAAATAAAACATAAATTCATCTCTAACCTTGCTGAAAATTGGTCCTTTCTTTACATATTTTCCTTTTACATAGTATAATTCATTGCCCCCTATAATTCCCTGTAGTTTTTTAATAAAAATTTCACATTTTTACAACAAATTTTTAAATAATCCGTCTTTAATTGTCGTAATTTCATAAAATTTTTAAAATTTTTCAAACCTTCTTTTATTTCGTTCTTTTTGCTTCAGTTAGGTCCGCGCCGTGTAGAAACTGCCAACTGCACTAAAATCTGCAAAATAAAACACAAGGAATTAGAGAAAATCGCTACTTACCTAAACCGAGGTATAGTGGTGAATCCCTTACATTTATATAAATTCAACTACAAATTCGCTAATAACTTACCTGAAAATTGATATTTTTCGTTCAAATTTTCTCTTAATTGTGTAATCAGTTGGCCCCCATATATCTCCGTACTATTCTTAGTAAATATTTATCGTTAAATATTTAAATTTCGTATTTTTCATTCTCTTATAGTTGTAAATTCATAAATAAAACATAAATTCATCTCTAACCTTGCTGAAAATTGGTCCTTTCTTTACATATTTTCCTTTTACATAGTATAATTCATTGCCCCCTATAATTCCCTGTAGTTTTTTAATAAAAATTTCACATTTTTACAACAAATTTTTAAATAATCCGTCTTTAATTGTCGTAATTTCATAAAATTTTTAAAATTTTTCAAACCTTCTTTTATTTCGTTCTTTTTGCTTCAGTTAGGTCCGCGCCGTGTAGAAACTGCCAACTGCACTAAAATCTGCAAAATAAAACACAAGGAATTAGAGAAAATCGCTACTTACCTAAACCGAGGTATAGTGGTGAATCCCTTACATTTATATAAATTCAACTACAAATTCGCTAATAACTTACCTGAAAATTGATATTTTTCGTTCAAATTTTCTCTTAATTGTGTAATCAGTTGGCCCCCATATATCTCCGTACTATTCTTAGTAAATATTTATCGTTAAATATTTAAATTTCGTATTTTTCATTCTCTTATAGTTGTAAATTCATAAATAAAACATAAATTCATCTCTAACCTTGCTGAAAATTGGTCCTTTCTTTACATATTTTCCTTTTACATAGTATAATTCATTGCCCCCTATAATTCCCTGTAGTTTTTTAATAAAAATTTCACATTTTTACAACAAATTTTTAAATAATCCGTCTTTAATTGTCGTAATTTCATAAAATTTTTAAAATTTTTCAAACCTTCTTTTATTTCGTTCTTTTTGCTTCAGTTAGGTCCGCGCCGTGTAGAAACTGCCAACTGCACTAAAATCTGCAAAATAAAACACAAGGAATTAGAGAAAATCGCTACTTACCTAAACCGAGGTATAGTGGTGAATCCCTTACATTTATATAAATTCAACTACAAATTCGCTAATAACTTACCTGAAAATTGATATTTTTCGTTCAAATTTTCTCTAAATTGTGTAATTAGTTGGCCCCCATATATCTCCGTACTATTCTTAGTAAATATTTATCGTTAAATATTTAAATTTCGTATTTTTCATTCTCTTATAGTTGTAAATTCATAAATAAAACATAAATTCATCTCTAACCTTGCTGAAAATTGGTCCTTTCTTTACATATTTTCCTTTTACATAGTATAATTCATTGCCCCCTATAATTCCCTGTAGTTTTTTAATAAAAATTTCACATTTTTACAACAAATTTTTAAATAATCCGTCTTTAATTGTCGTAATTTCATAAAATTTTTAAAATTTTTCAAACCTTCTTTTATTTCGTTCTTTTTGCTTCAGTTAGGTCCGCGCCGTGTAGAAACTGCCAACTGCACTAAAATCTGCAAAATAAAACACAAGGAATTAGAGAAAATCGCTACTTACCTAAACCGAGGTATAGTGGTGAATCCCTTACATTTATATAAATTCAACTACAAATTCGCTAATAACTTACCTGAAAATTGATATTTTTCGTTCAAATTTTCTCTTAATTGTGTAATCAGTTGGCCCCCATATATCTCCGTACTATTCTTAGTAAATATTTATCGTTAAATATTTAAATTTCGTATTTTTCATTCTCTTATAGTTGTAAATTCATAAATAAAACATAAATTCATCTCTAACCTTGCTGAAAATTGGTCCTTTCTTTACATATTTTCCTTTTACATAGTATAATTCATTGCCCCCTATAATTCCCTGTAGTTTTTTAATAAAAATTTCACATTTTTACAACAAATTTTTAAATAATCCGTCTTTAATTGTCGTAATTTCATAAAATTTTTAAAATTTTTCAAACCTTCTTTTATTTCGTTCTTTTTGCTTCAGTTAGGTCCGCGCCGTGTAGAAACTGCCAACTGCACTAAAATCTGCAAAATAAAACACAAGGAATTAGAGAAAATCGCTACTTACCTAAACCGAGGTATAGTGGTGAATCCCTTACATTTATATAAATTCAACTACAAATTCGCTAATAACTTACCTGAAAATTGATATTTTTCGTTCAAATTTTCTCTAAATTGTGTAATTAGTTGGCCCCCATATATCTCCGTACTATTCTTAGTAAATATTTATCGTTAAATATTTAAATTTCGTATTTTTCATTCTCTTATAGTTGTAAATTCATAAATAAAACATAAATTCATCTCTAACCTTGCTGAAAATTGGTCCTTTCTTTACATATTTTCCTTTTACATAGTATAATTCATTGCCCCCTATAATTCCCTGTAGTTTTTTAATAAAAATTTCACATTTTTACAACAAATTTTTAAATAATCCGTCTTTAATTGTCGTAATTTCATAAAATTTTTAAAATTTTTCAAACCTTCTTTTATTTCGTTCTTTTTGCTTCAGTTAGGTCCGCGCCGTGTAGAAACTGCCAACTGCACTAAAATCTGCAAAATAAAACACAAGGAATTAGAGAAAATCGCTACTTACCTAAACCGAGGTATAGTGGTGAATCCCTTACATTTATATAAATTCAACTACAAATTCGCTAATAACTTACCTGAAAATTGATATTTTTCGTTCAAATTTTCTCTTAATTGTGTAATCAGTTGGCCCCCATATATCTCCGTACTATTCTTAGTAAATATTTATCGTTAAATATTTAAATTTCGTATTTTTCATTCTCTTATAGTTGTAAATTCATAAATAAAACATAAATTCATCTCTAACCTTGCTGAAAATTGGTCCTTTCTTTACATATTTTCCTTTTACATAGTATAATTCATTGCCCCCTATAATTCCCTGTAGTTTTTTAATAAAAATTTCACATTTTTACAACAAATTTTTAAATAATCCGTCTTTAATTGTCGTAATTTCATAAAATTTTTAAAATTTTTCAAACCTTCTTTTATTTCGTTCTTTTTGCTTCAGTTAGGTCCGCGCCGTGTAGAAACTGCCAACTGCACTAAAATCTGCAAAATAAAACACAAGGAATTAGAGAAAATCGCCCTCCCTCCCACCCTGTTTTTCTTTCTTAGGTAGAATTTGTTATTAGCATTATTATATTATTTTATTTTATTCTTTATTTTATTTAAAATATTAATATTAAAGGACATAGTAATTGTTTTTACTAAAATTGCGACTATTTGTACTGTTACAAACCCATTTTTGACATTTTATTTTCGTTTTAAGCATTTTTTAAGCATTTTTTTTTTTAATTTATTAACTATTTTAAACTAGAAAAATTTATAGACAGTAAGTAGTTGTTACTGTACTTACTTATTTTATTTATATAGGAGTAATAATAATAGATATAGTAAATAGTTACTTAACCATCGACACTTTGCATTTTTGCAAAGCTATTATTAGAAATTATTTTGACAATTTATCTTTTAATATATATTTTTTATTGTTTATTGTCGTCTTATTGGGCGCATAATTATTTTAATACTAATTGTTTTTGGATTGACAAAGCCCTCTGAAATTAAATAAAATGTTCAAAACACCCCCGCAAAATAAGTCTGTAGCTTCGACAGAGGACTCAAATAAGGGTACCAATAAAGCAGAAACTTCGGCGGGAAAAGACAAGGGAACAACATCCCATGTAAGGAAAAGTGTTGGCGAACTTGAATCGCGTCTTGGTGCTGCACCAAAAACCAAGACTTCTTCCTTGCCGACCAAACATAAATCAAAAAATCCATCAGTCGTAGAGTGTGACGAAAATCAAATGGATATTGAGACAACTAAATATTTAAATAGAGCACAAGAGGCAAAGGCGCACGTGGTCAGAATAAAATTATTATTAAATAGCTCAAGAAATTTGAAGACCGAAATTAAAGAAAAAATCACAGAAGCTGCAGACAAACTTTACAGATTGACCAAGGATGTTGAAGAAGGAAAGGAAATAACGTTACAGAAGGAAGGGATAAGCCTGGAAAGAAAACAAGAAATAGAGTACGAATTAGTTAAGAAAATGGAGGAACATAGCAAATTACTCACAGAGTGCAGAACAGAGACCAAACGTTTAAGCGAAGAGGTGAAAAGTCATAGGGAGGAACTTATCACCTATGCAAGTGTAGCTGCAAAGCGAAGAGGGCAGTCCTTGGAGCTAAACGCGGCTCACTTGAAAGATACAATTCCTGTCCAAATGCACTCCATTATAGTGAGATCAGGAAATGAGAAAGATACAAGTGGCGATGTTATCGAAAAGATCAGAGTGGCGGTGAACGCAAAGCAAAGTGGGCTAAGAGTAGAAAAAGTGAGGAAAGCTAAAGACCAAAAGGTCATAGTAGGTTGTGGCACTAGGGAAGAAATGGACAAGGTAGCTAGTCGAATAAAAGCCGGTGATACGGGGCTATCAGTTGAACAGGCAAAGAATAAAGATCCGTTGGTCATATTGAGGGACGTGCTGACGATAAACACTGATGATGACATAACCGCTGCTATTAGGAGCCAAAATAAAAATCTGTTGGAATCCTTGGATAGCGAAGAATATAGATTATCAGTACGTTACCGCAAAAAAACAAGAAACCCGCACACTAATCATGTTGTCCTCCAGGTCTCCCCACCAATATGGAAGCGATTGATAGAAGCAGGACGAATTCATGTGGACTTGCAACGTATCGTGGTGGCGGACCAGTCACCATTAATTCAATGTTCCAGATGTCTCGCTTATGGGCACGGTAGAAGGCACTGTAAGGAATCAGATGACATATGCTCCCACTGTGGAGGCCCACACTTAAAGACCTCTTGTACTGCCTTTCCAGCTGGAGAAGTGCCCTCCTGCATAAATTGCGTTAAGGCAAAAATGGATCGCCAGGACCACAACGCTTTCGACAACGAGTGTCCAGTGCGCAGAAGATGGGACGCAATAGCCAGAACTAGCGTGGCTTATTGCTAAAGTGGAATCGAGAAACAAATGTAGAGAGTCAGAAAGACACGTTGAAACTGAGGCGAAACCTTTTCTAGTGGCACAAGCAAATCTCCAGAGAAAAGAGCTCGCAACGAGCGAATTAATGTTAGAAGCAAGCAAGGGAGGGATGAGCTTAGCCCTGATCCAGGAACCATACGTGGGGGGAGTCGGATATATGAGGGACTATCGTGGAGCGCGCGTATTTCAAAGTACTCAAACAGAAGGAGTGGTCAAGGCGGCAATTGCTGTCTTTGATAATAAAATCTACGTTACTCAATGTCCGACTCTCACCACAAAAAACATCGTAGTGGTTATAATTAAAACAAATGCCTGGGAGATGGGTGTAGTCTCTTTATATCTGGAGCCGGATGTAGCTATCGAACCATATATGGACCAATTAAAGGATATAGTCGCAAAATTGGGTCAAAGAAAGATACTGATAGGGGGTGACGCAAATGCATGGAGCCCTTGGTGGGGTAGTGTGAGGGAAGATAGTCGAGGAGAAACGCTTTTAGGTACTCTGAACCAACTAGGTCTGCATATACTGAATAAAGGAGAAACTCCAACATTCGATACCGTAAGAGGCGGCAAAATATATCAGAGCCATGTGGATATCACAGTGTGCTCGGAAAATCTATTAAATCTGATAGAGGATTGGAAGATTGACGATGGTATGACAAGTTCTGACCACAATACAATTAAATTCAAAATTATTCATGGAAAAACACAGGGACCTAAAATAGAAAGAGTTACACGGTTATACAATAGCAAAAAAGCAAATTGGAGTCAGTTTCATGAGAAACTGGCTCAATTGCTAATAGATAAAAATTTAGAAATATCAGAAATAAATAAAATAAACAATGAGGCTAATTTAGAATACCAACTAGGAAAATATGTAGAAACAATTAAAGAAGCATGTGAAGAAACTATTCCAAAAATTAAAAATAAATACAAACTTACCTTGCCATGGTGGAACGAAGAACTTGTCGCACTAAAGAAAAACTTCATTACCAAAAAACGCCGCATAAGATGTGCTGCCGCGGTACGACGGGCCGCTGTTGTCAAGGAGTACCTAGAAGCGAAAGAACAATATGAATCTGAAACAAAAAAGGCTCAAGTCAAAAGTTGGAAGGAGTTCTGTGGAAAACAAGACAAAGAAAGCTTATGGGATGGGATATATCGGGTAATCGGCAGAACAGCGAAACGGCACGAAGACCTGCCACTAATAAAAGATGGGAAATTACTGGATAATTTAGAATCAGCTAGATTGCTGGCAGAAACCTTTTACCCGGAGGACTTAGTTGAAGTTGACGACGCAGAACACCAGCGCATAAGAGAAATGGCTGAAGAGGTAAATGCAGGAGCGCAAGATAATTCTTGCGATCCACCATTCACTCTCTGTGAGCTAAAGAACGCTTTAAACAGCTTCAAACCAAAAAAGTCTCCGGGAGGGGACGGCTTCACGGCCGATATCTGCCGAGAGGTGATTTCCCATAACCCTGAGATTTACCTGAGCCTTGCAAATAAATGCCTCGAGTTGGGTTACTTCCCCACTATATGGAAGGAAGCAGTAGTTGTAGTCCTTCGAAAGCCCGGTAAGGAGGACTATACGCACCCAAAGGCCTACAGACCTATAGGTCTGCTTCCAGTAATGGGAAAAGTCCTGGAGAAGATGGTCATTAGAAGGATAAGATGGCACATTCAACCAGGGGTTAGTACTCGCCAATACGGCTTCACACCACAGAGAAGCACCGAAGACTCCCTCTATGACATGATGGAATATATACGTACACAGTTACGAAATAAGAAAATAGTTGCCATGATATCCCTTGACATAGAGGGAGCATTCGATAGTGCTTGGTGGCCAGCAATTAGATGTCGGTTGGCTGAGGAAAGATGCCCCATAAACATCAGGAGATTGGTTGACAGTTATCTCCAGGACAGAAGTGTCAGAGTGAGATATGCGGGGGTGGAGCACACACAGACAACTACGAAGGGGTGCATACAGGGCTCCATAGGAGGACCGGTTCTGTGGAACTTGCTACTAGACCCTTTGCTTAAGGAACTCGAGAAAAGAGGTGACCGGTGCCAAGCGTTTGCCGACGACATCGTCCTGTTGTTTGCGGATGACACGGCTCTTGAGATCCAAAGACGTGCGAATGCCGCTCTTGAACATGTTTGGAGGTGGGGAATTCGTAATAAACTCAAATTCGCGCCACATAAGACTAAGGCCATGGTTATAACCAACAAATTGAAATACGATTCCCCACATCTCACCATGGGCGGGATCGGCGTTGGCATGTCGGAGGAGATTAAGGTGCTTGGTGTCACCGTAGACAGAAAACTCACCTTTAACACCCATGTGAGGAATATGTGTAGGAAGGCAACAGCACTCTACGGACAACTGTCGAGAGCTGCAAAGATTAGTTGGGGCCTTCAACCTGAGATCATCAGGACGATGTACACGGCGGTCGTTGAGCCGGTGGTATTGTACGCGGCGAGCGTGTGGG